>JAQGBQ010000326.1:0-25404 GCA_034698485.1 Vertagopus arboreus | reverse complement strand
GAAAAATCGTTTTCATGTATTAATGTTTTACTAAACCCTTCTTAAAAAAATAGGTTTCGAGGATTTTAAAAATTCACATGTTTTTCTCTCTCCTATTTGAAAAAAAATTACTCTGATATATTGTTGTGATTTTAATGGTACATATATATATTTCTACATACTAAAGATTTATTCAAAAAAATTATATGCTTCTAGTTTCCAAATTGCTTTCGAATGTTTCTTGCAAGCAGAATCTATATATATAATATCCCAATCTCACTCTGTCTTCCTCACTACACAAGCGCAGAAGGACTTTGCGTTGCCACTCGGTGTAGTTGTGAGAGCATGGCATGAAACACGGCATGAGCATGCTGGCTTCTAAGTTTGTTTTGATCTAGGAAAATTCTCGGCATGAGCTTGGCACCAGCATGACAGGCACGGCGTGCTGGCTTTTAATCCGATCTTTTTGACGGAATTCGAAAGCTTAATTTCAACAATGCATACATTTAAAAGGACTTTTTTCCGGTTTCTGCCATTCTTAGTTAGTTAACGCGGTCAGAGTCTGACTAGAATATTATATATGAAAAATGGTCTCTCTGGTTACTTCCAGGCCCCTTGGGGCCGGGCTTTATACTAGTTAAGTAATAATATGCAAAATATATTATTAGAAACTAACATAAAGATTTCTTGCGTTAGTTTCATTCATATTTTATGAATTATTTCGCACAAGTTCTACCCCAACATGCCATGCCTGAAATGATTATCTAAACATATAGGGTAGTCTATGTGACTCTAATGTTGTTTAGGGTACCTGGATCATGAAATGTTTATTACGGTTGAAAAAGACACTAAAGGTTGTGTAGCTTGAGAAGAAGAGTCTAGTGTTTCCTCTATTCACTTTATTCAAATGAATTAAATAGAGTGTTTCGAATTCATGGTTCTTGTCTAGCTCAGTAAGATCTCAATGTTTGCTTGAAGGTGTATTTAAGAATCAAGGTTAGTAGGAGAACTGATCCCTTCGAATAAATCATCTGGTAGAATACATCTTCACTAGAACTGTTCCCCACATGTTTTCTCAAAATCCTTCTGGATATCCCTGATAAAATCGTGAATTAAATGCTTTATACATCCACGTGCATAAATTCAAAAGCAGTCCAAAATGAATGATTTTTATATTGTCTCTTCGTATAATAGTGATAGTGAATGATATTAAGGTATAGATGTTTTACAATTATGTCTGGCAATGGTAATGAATAATGACCAAGTCAGGTGAAAAACACGGGAGATACGAAGAGAAAGTAAAAGGTTTACCACATCAATTAGTTGAGACAGCTTCAGTCCCAGTTTGACAGTAAGCCTGTCCGAGTTGTTACCAACGGGTCGAATGAGTCGGTTGTAGTTACTAAGTAGATCATCATACAATCGTTTTGCTTCATCATTTCCTTGGATTCCAGTCGGGATAAATCCTATGGCCAAGGCCACAAGGAAGACCGAAATCCGGGATATTGTAGCGTATTTATTCATGGCTTCCATCAATTCATTTCCTGTATCTCATTTAATCTGTTTCCTTAAGCGGATCAAGGAAGCTCATCCTAATCTAAAAGGAAACAATCATCAAAGATTTAAAAAATTAATAATGAAATCTATTAAGCTTCTTGTCAACTTATTAGATAAAAACATCCTGAATATTCTCTGAATGAATTGCTGTTTCGCAACTTTATTGCCGAAATAAATTGGCTCTTTTTTGCTGATGCACTCAATTTACCAAGAAGAAGAAGAGAATGGAAGAAAACCACAGAGTGTAAATATAATCCATTACTAGTATATAAACCTGCTTTTATTTTCTGGGGTGTTCTTTCACTAGGAAATGATTAATGGAAATCCTTTGACACGGTCACCACATGAATGACTGTCAGAAACTTTTAGAAACATAGCTTGAACTGGAGGTTAATATTTCTTTTATAATCTCATCCATATAGCCAATATAAAAATGAATTTCTAATAGTGACTGAAATTGAGCGGATTAACATTGACGGATAAGTAGGCGTTGTCGTCGAGTATTTATTATTGTTAGGGATTTACTAAACTACAGGGTCGACTGTATGATTTTATGACTCGGCTTATTGCATTAATGGGATTAGGATTTAAAAACAAAGAAGTTGGTTCTCTTTCAAGGGATTAATAATTGATTGAAGGTTTAGCATTCTCAGGCTACAAATGCATTCATCTTTATGATTTTAACTGATATTTAAGTAGTATCCTACTATGAAATTGGGGCTCTCTAATCACCCAAATAATTAGGAACAAAAGAATAATTTAAAAAAAAATAAATTAACGCTACTGTGCTTTATATGTAGTTAATTGTTTGAATAAAACTTTTTTAAATATAATTATGGAGTGACAGTTAGAGGGTTTTCGAGTTCCGAATTCGTCTCGTGATGGATTGAATGAAATGACGCAAGCGTTTCTAGAAATATATTAATTCCGTACCAACTGTCCTAAGTATGTCTCAGAATAACCATTATTCCTGTTGCATGACAAGAAACGATTTGCAGTACTATTCTTCCTACTTCCAAGATCATTTCCTTAATGTCCATCGTTACCAGATGGTCTACAGAAACTGTGTTGATATATTATTACTTTTATAGATTGTGTGGTTACGCGTTCCTTTATTCTCTGTGAGAACTACGGAGTTAAGGGTGAGAGCATAAGTTATTTGATTGAGTTATTATTTTTATTAAATTACAGATATAATTTTCTTCATATGCTGTTAGTTTTATTAACTTTAGGGCTTCTTGTAAGGACAAGTCAATTAATATTTTTAAATTGAACGTTCTTGTCAAGTATTTAAATTATCAGTTATAAAGAGATGCATCTGTTGAGCAAAATAACATTGTAGAACGAGTTTAATTAAAAATCCTAGGTTTCGTATCTCGAATTAATTTCAACTTTCTCGGTCTAGCAAATAAAATTGCTCCACTTTTTAATGCTTGCCAACTCAAAAAGGCCTATTGCAAGAAAGTTTGGTTTGGATCGGGAATAAGAAGATGTGATCTAACTGAACTACTACATCATTACCTTTTTTGGGAAAGGCGTGATTTGGAAAGCTTCTTTAGAGTTTTTGGTATCCTGACTGAATCCCAGATGAATGTTGTTCCGACAATCTTTTCGGGCACTGTGCCAAAATGTCATTACCGCATGAAATTTCTTTACCATCTATTCCCTCTTTTGGACAAAATACACTATTGCTTTTGTTCCGATTTCCTTTTCCAAAAGTGCAAGTAGGTATTTGTATGGATTTTCGATTTTCCGGATGTCAATTCAACCTGAATATCTGGCTAGAAAGTAATCTCTATCATTCCGTTTTAAAAATGTACAAGGCCACCGAGTTGATCGATGAACTCTATTTAGTTCTTAGACAATTTAAAAGCACGTAAAGTTTATTATGCCACTTAAATTGTTATATGATTTGAAAGGCAAGGACTTGAGAACTAATGCTAATACTATTTATAGATTTTGATGGGTAAATACAAACTAAAAGTTGCCTATTTCGTCGGAAACTACACACCAGGGATTTTAATGACTCCACTTCAATATTCTTAATATCTCTATTTGTCGATTAACAGGTCATAAAGCAAGGCTTACCTTTGAAGTAATGCTGGTCAACGTATGAAATGACTCTTGTAGAGAGATGAGGATTGAAAAATCCAAAAAAATATATCGACGAAATGGAAGAAGCTTATATAAAGTAGGATATCACTGAACTGAATTTGCTGTTGTGGAGACTTTGGTTCTGGCTAGGAGCTTCTGCAGATAGGCAGAACGGTTTGGGAAGACTTACGTTGCTTTCTCCAACTTTCTCCAAATAGATTCATAAAGGGAAGCAGAAAGCCAAACCCGGAGTGGCTCTAGCTCAAGGAAGGAGCAGACATCGATTGAATACTACGCAAGACTGAAATGAGACCCAACTCTGTTCATCTCCAAATCTGCTATTCTGTTCAATGTTACTGCATACGAAACCCTCTTCTTTCACCCTGCCAAAAATCTTTTACCCGCTATCCCCTTATGCAGATCTTCCTGGCCTGGTTCCTAAGGAAAATTTCATCTGACGAGTAACAATGGTGGTAGTGCTGGAAGTGGACGATGGTGATGCTGAGTTGATGTGATGTGACGGTATTTCGTACGATTTAAAAATTCGGATACGTAGTGTCTCGTGAGCATTTCTGTACTACTCCATGTCGAGTACGGTGTCATTTTATTTATTCACCGCTACGCCTTTCACTCTTTCCACTGTCTGTGGACATTAGCATTGATATGGTCGTCTGTAGAACCCCATTTAATTTCGTGTAATATCACTCAAATTTTATTGGTTTGGATTTTCCTATTTTTTCACCTCTGATATTTCGTTTTTCAAATATTAATACATGCTTCCTCAATTTCATTTAATCCACTCTAAAGTTGTATGAGTATATTTACTCTAAATCTCATTGTTTACTCATCATCAATTGAAAAAGTAAAAACTGGTTGTTACATTAAGTAGCATATCTAATATGGGGTACAAAAGTATTGTGTTGCCAAAAAATGACTTTCTGATTGTCTGCTCTGCAAATCTAATGTGATTCACTGGAATACAAAGGATTAACTATTTATTTAAATGTTTTAGAGAGCCTTAATTTTATAGAATCGATTTGGACTTAGATCTCAAGACTCTCAACTTTATGTTTTCATAAAACCACTTTCTCTGTATGTTTGGATACCTCCTTTGCGGATCTCTATATTCGGGTAAACTCAACCTGAAGTACGTATAAGACCATGGGCAGACGACTGCTGGTATCTTGGGCTGTCAAACAATACTCTGGCACTTAAGCTTTAACTTGTCGTGTACCAGGACGACATTAGAGCGCTAGTCAGTAAGAAGAATGTAATTCGACATGACGGGAGAAAAGTGACTGCTAGAAGAGATGGAAGATGGCCGAATGATATAAGACGTGCTAAAACTGTATAAAAGGGTCAGGAATGCTTTAAAAAATGCTTAAATACAGCACCCATCAGATTGCCAGTTTACTACTAATAAAATGTATGTTCCTTCAAGGTGCATGCACAATCTACCATTAATTCAAATTCCTTGTAATTTTAGAATGCAGACATCAATTTTCTATTTTAAAGCTTATTTAATGTCAGTTTACATACGGTCATATCAAGTTCAAAATTTAGTAAATTTAAAGGATATATTATTTTAGGAATTTGGGTTAAAGATTTTATGGAAACATAATGTAGTATGTGTAGCTCACAGTGCAGAGTTTTTGTTCTTTAATAGCAAAACTATGGAGGGAAGAGGGCATGAAAAAAATTTAATAACTTTGAATACAGTGGGGGAGATGGAGAAAGCACGCACTACTTTCTCCCATAGGCTCAATTTTGTTTCGCGTATATAAAACAAGAGAAAAAGAGAGGGGCTATAGAGCTTAATCGAGATAAACTACTGCATTGAATATTTGAAGGCTGAAGGCTATAAAGCATATACATGTTTCCAGTTTCTAGAGGACCTCGTCTTTATGTCAAGGGTTTCATTTTATAATACAAGAATTCGTCCACAGTATAAAAGTGGAAGAGTGTATAATGATATATATTTTTACTCTCGGTGATATCACTTTAATAACTCAGTCTGTGGAGTCATGTCAGGCACCCAAGTCGGGCTAACTACTTACAATCACTCGCAGTCGACACTCTCAAGTCTCGACATATTTTTCATGGGGAAAGTCCAACTTCTACAGAGCTTTACCAGGGCATTTGATTTGTAGCAGGCTAACAGACAAATTCTACCCATAAATTTTAATTGCCTGTTCCAGTCAAACTCAGGCACACTTATTTTCCGAGTCCCGTATTTGTCATTGTATAAAATCTGTTCCGTACAGCCTCGCCAAGAAAGTAAGCCCTTCTGTTATGCACATGTAAGTCCACGTTTAACGGATCTGCCAGAAGTTTCTTCACATAGTCCCTTAACAACTTCGTTTTTTAGAATCAAGAACACTGGAGAGGAATAACACTTACATATATTTATTTATATAGTTTGGTATAAAGCAAATCTAATGTTAGTAAAGCAGTGAGAAATTCTAATAAATTCCGGCAGGTTAAACCGTTAGAGGTGAAATAAATAGAAAGCTAACTTTCACTTTATGAAACACATTGGGTTTTATTTAGCATCATTTACTAGTAAGAAATGGATATAGAATCAAACTTGTTGGTCTGTACTACATAGATGTAGATGCATTTTATCTTATGAATCTTATTTTGTTAATTTACGACTTGTAATGAAGTAATTTAATCCATCTCATCGAGTGCATAAATATTCCTAACTCCAATTTATTGATTTTAAGCATCTGTACGGTTTCAATGGTATTTTATTGAATTAACCTTTATTATACTCTTAAAGCGAAATTCAACCTGTTCAATTTGTCTTTATAGAATTTCTAAATATAACTCTTGTTCATTGACGCAACATTTGTTTTGATTTTTGGGGCTTTATGTTTTTGTATTTCATTATATTCTAATTGGGAGTATTGTTTAAAAGTTGCTTTTATCAATATAAGTTGGAAGAGAATATTTGAATGTAGCATAATTGTGCTCTTGAGGTTGTTGAGATTAAATTTTTTTTTGATGTGTAGTGTTCAAAAGAGATGTGAACGAAAGAAGGGACATTATCTATGCACATATTTAACTTTTGTTATTCATTCATTGATACAAGCTCCTCTTCTTTATAATCTTTATTTCTTGGAAAGCCGTCATGAGGGGGATGAGAAAAGGGGTATACTTACAATAATATATTTGGTAATTCTCGTCTAGGAGTTTGAAATGGTGTAGCCAGCATCACAGATAAAATGTGATTATGAGCTTTTATCAGGAATGGTTTGAATATTAACTCCCCAGTGTACATCTTAAACAAACGCTTACTTTTATATTATAGAACCTATAGGGCTGAATGATGGCATATGGAATGTTTACATATTCTACGTTTTCTAAGGAAGACACTGAAGGGCATTAGGATCAAAGCGATCATAATGCGATATCCTGAATGGAGCCAAGCACTGTTCTTTGATGGCTTTAGAAATTCAAATGACTCCATTTTCTCTATTCCACACGATTATGCTGAGAATAGTAAAGTCAAGCTTATAAACATATGGATATTAAAAATATGGTTTGCATATGGACATTTAACATATCTGTGGCTCCACAAACTGAATGGATATCTACTAGGACTAGTCCGTCTCATGAAAATGCAGAGAGCGTGGGTCGGAATAAATGTGGAGGATTTCAGTCCAGGATTTTTGTAAATAACACTTAACAATGAAATCCCCGAAAAGTATACATCGATTTTGAAGCGACTGGTATCCATAAAGAAACAGCATCCCAGCCAAAACTTGTAGAGGAGGTATTTATATGAAATATGAAATGAAATGACGAGCCGAATGTTCGGAACTTGAAACATTAAAGAAATCTCACTAACTCATCCGAGGCTAGATTCTCGAGTTTGTGTACCTCTTTCGTATTTTCAATCCAATATGCAATCCCATTGACAAGGCTGATTGAAGGATTTGAAAAGTAAATATTGCCAGAAGGGACTGAAGAGAGACCCATTACATATTCAAAACTGAGCGATGGTTTGGAATAAATGAGGTAACGTCGCCAAAATATTCTCGTGCCTAAGTAAGTTCTTGCAAGTAGTAACAGATTTTACTAGATGCTTTTGTATAATAAGTTCGGTATGGCTGTTGTGGTGTCGGTCCTGTGAAGCACCAGATGAGCAAGAAAATACTTGAAATAGGAAAAGCAAACAAATTCAGCAGAAGGGCATATTAAGTTCTGATGAACCAGGTTGAATAGAAATCCATCATTTTGTTAGATTTGGATTCCTTGGGAATGGTTTGGATCGGGATAGATGAAGTAGAATGGAGTTACCAATGTTGTGCTCAAAGAACTTGAATAGAATCCTACTCAACGTGTTTACTTTTCGTCTAGTCCCAAAGGCAAAGTAAAGTTTGTAACAAAAGGTGAAATGGAAAAAACGAGAAATACAAATATCATAAGTCTGATTTTTCATTTTTTTTATATTTAAACTTCTAAGGAAAAGAGTGAGAATTTTGCCAATTTTAAGGAAGACAAATATTTAGAATTTAGGCACTTACATAAATTTATATTTCGATGACTTTAAAAATAAATTTATTCCTTGCTGCTTTATTCCATTTCATGAGAGAAAGCATGATTTTCCTATAGTAAGATTAAAGGAAGCATAAAGTTGATAGTGAAGTCGATTTAGAAAAAGAATAAAAAACGGATTGAAAAAAATGGTCACTTTTGGCCATCACTTTGTAGTTCTAGCATTTGATTCAGTCATGCATGAAAATCGGTTTGATCTTTCCTTTTGACTTTTTATAAAAACCAACCTTTGAGAAATAACGATTTGTTTTTGTATTTTGTAGTTTTATTTTTCAAAAAGGAATATTCAAGTATTTGAATTTTTATTTATTTTGAGTCTCAAACTCCAAGTAATAATAATAGTTTCCAATTGTCAACTTTGTTTTCATTACATAAATGGAGAACTCAAAGAATTTTCTACTTGATGAATAACTTTTAAATTGAATTTTTATTGCTAACCAGAAAGATTGAAATAACAAATTGAATCGTGCAGCAATAGATTTAAATAAAAGTTGCTCATCTTCATTTTAAAAATTCTAGAATAGAAATGAACAAATTCTATAGATCTGGTATTAGCCAAAAGTTTACAGCTTCTATTGTATATGTGTCAGTTAGAATAGAAAGCCTTAAAAGACTTACGTAGGTGTACCCTAAACATTTTGCATATCTTCTTAGAGTGCTAGAAACAAAATGACTGTTGTATAATATGATGAAGGAACTAATGCTTTGACAAGTTTCATAGACTCCCTGCTGCTGGTCTACCACACTTTGAAAATAGAAAGCAGCAGACAATAGAAGCCAAGATAGTATTTTTATATAGTCCTACAGAATATTAAAAGTACAACACATTGTGCAATTATCCATTATTGTCTACATAACTCTGAAGCACATTTCCATAACACTGCTTATTTACTAGTACGTATTTTGTACTTTACTTGCTACTTTCCTTTAGCTACATGAACTCGCTTTTACATCTTTGAGCCTGAGAAGGTAGAATTATATTATGCTAAGTTGCAGTTGAGAATAGTGGGCTGAAATTCTAAAGTGAAAGTGGAATGGAACTTGTAAAGTCAAAGTTGGTATAAGAATTGAGCTTTTTGGTGGAAATGAGAAAGACAGTGGTAGTAGCGGTGGTTGTGGATGAAGCTCTTGTGAGTGAATTCTTTCATAGCGGTGTAGTAGCGGGTAGATAGTGAGTTCAGAGTTTGTGGAAGTATATTGTTCTCCTTGACTACTACTACTACTAGAACTAGCCTGGTTTTGCTTGCTAAGAGATTACACATCCATACTAAAGACACAGACATATAGTTCCAAAGACGGATAGGAAGTTTGGAGGGTAGTGGATGCGGTTAGGAGTTTAGGAGGGGAGACTCAGCGGGAGGAAGGAGCCTCCCCCTTGGCGGGCACACTTGCTCGTGCTTTCACTCTGGCTTTCCCTTTCGAACAAAGTCAGGACCGCAGCAAGTCTTCTTCTTCTTCTCTACGTTCTTTACATTGGCAATGGCTGCCAATGGAAATTCGGCCACCAAAGAACGAATCGCAACAGGCTCTACACCACTGTGCAGTTTTCACCAGCACCTTTCACCAAACTCTCTACTGCTCCCACTACTACTACTACCCATACTACTACTATTATTACTTTCTCTGGTTCAACTGCAGAAGGGATAAAATATCACTCGTTTTCAGCTCACTACTACTGCAGAATCCTATCAAATATTTTGTATGGAAAGAGAGCCGGAAATTGTGGAAGGAGGTTTTGTGCATTTTAGATTAATTTGTTTATAGTGTGATAGGAACTTGGATAGGTGTGAGATAAGAGATATTGAGTAACGATAAGTGTGTGCTTTGGGTAGTAAGGGTTTGTAACTTTAAGGTGCATACAAACACTTAAATAAAAACTATAATAACAGTGGATATGCACGAGAGGGTATTTTGTGATTGACTATAGTGAGGAGGAGGAATCAAGAGAAGAAAGGTGAAAGAGTTGTGTTGGGGAAAGTTAGTGTGGAAAAAAGAGATCAGCATACCGGCTGAGGAGAAAGTTGATGAGAGACTGTGATGAGCACAAGTTGTGGAATCAGAAGACAAAATCAAACCTTCCATACCTGGTTGTCGATGAGGTTCAGTGTAATGGGATTCTTGGAGAAAGGAAGAGGAGGCTCGACGTAATTCCAGATTCTTGAATCGGGTTCAATTCTGTCTGTGAATAACTAAAAGAAAGAAAACAGCCCTTGAGGACATATTCAGCTAGTGTAAAAAAAATAAGAGTGTAATCACAGACAAAGTTAGTTTGTAGTACAACTTCGATGTGTTTGATATTATTATATTATGAGTTTTTGTGAATAAGTTGACGCCAAAAAGTATAATTTTGCATGTTATGGAAGTGGACTTGAAGTAAAAATGAACTAGCATTATTAGTAGTCCCTTGATATCAAAGAAATTAATGAGTATTCCTCATGGGACTGGGAATAGGTTGTTTGAAGCAGGGCAATACTAATGATGGAATTGGATGGAGATGAATGCATATGAGCACAAGAGTACACTGCAGGGAGTTTTTCACAGAAGCAAAAACTTTTCTTCTTCTTCTTCTTCTTTCATAGCATTAGAGTGGAATAAGGACGATACCAAGTTATAACATAGCCTTGGGTCTAGTAGAGATATTGTATACAGTTCAACTTCTTTTGCTTGCTACAGTCTTTTCTTTCCCGAGACTTTTGGGAGTAACAATTGAGAAAGGGAGAAATGAGTTGGTCTGTATATATTCTACCTATTAATAGTTGTACTAGTATTTGGTAGAAGGACGAAAGTTTTTGGAGAGTGCTGGACTGGCTCCAAGAATACAATGTTAACTCCGGGCCCATTTATGTTCAAGCATACGAATAAAAAGAGGAGCAGAGACTCGGAAACTGATTCAAATTCCACAAATATCGTCATCAGTTTACAAGGAGGAACTATTGGGTTTTCGGTCGTAACAGTAAGTAAGGGACATTTAGGCCAAGTCATTGTTTTGTCCACGACCTCCTGAGTTGATCCTGTTAACCAATTCTTTGCTGAAATCGAGTGGCCAAGTTTGTGATAATGAGATTCTCAAATCCTTCTACTGTCCATGGCCATCAGGGGTATGCGACTCCACGGTCCCGACATCATTTTCAGCAGACGACTCGACTCTCGTCCTCGTCAGCCTTCACTGCTTTGCATCCAAATCTAGCAGGGACAACTATGTGTGTCAAACGGTTTCATGGGTACATTTTTGTTACACTGGTGATTCTAAATCTAGCCTACCCTACTTATGGAAATCCAGATGCCAAGAGACTGTATGACGACCTTCTAAGCAATTACAATCGACTCATACGGCCTGTATACAACAACACGGACACCGTTCTTGTCCGACTGGGCTTACGGCTGTCACAGCTTATCGATTTGGTGAGTTCCTACACTTTTCTATCATACATGTTGCCAAAAAAACACAAGCTTTGCTTCCTCCCAAGGGTACTCTTGTCCCTCTAAAGTGGAAATTTATGGACTTGGAATGTGATTTCACTGCGCCAGTTTCTCCCCAATAAATGTTTTGAAAGATAAACTTTGAAATGTGCTCGCTGGATCTTGATGCTTAAAAATGTAACCCTTTCAGAAATGTGTGTTGGATTTTCAGCAAAACAATTCCAAATAATCACCACTTTCAATAACCTAAATTAGGAATAGAAAGCAAGTGTAATACATATAAAACCAAAAAATAGATGTGCTTGCATGACAAGAAGCAAGAACAAGCCGGTCCGTTAGGGAAATGAGTGAGACATTCTAAGTCGGGATGCCTGATTCAATCTGATAAGAGTCTCTTCCTTCCGGTATGAATGGAAATACAAAACGGATACTTATACTTCCTAATACATAGATTCTCAAATAAATAGAATTGTTATTAGAGAGTTTAGTTGAAATGATATTGAATTGAACAGGAATAATGTCACCGGGTTTCTAAGCAATGGTTCCGTTCTCGTATGAAAACCAAAATAGACTGACCATAGATTTTGAAATGGGGGAGTAGAATAATGAAGCCATTTGTTTTCAGATGACGTTGGAAACATAAATCTTGAACTTTCATGGAATGGCAATTCTACACTTCATACTGATAATATAATGCTACTCATTTATTTATTCATAGTTTTATGTATGCAATGCACATAAGTCTCGATGGTCTACTAAATCATGGATTTGAAAATAACTTGACCACCTTTGCTCTTCAGCTATAAAAATCAGAATCTATTTTAACGTCAAAAGCTGATTTGTAGCTCAGAATGTCAACATCCTTATAAATAGTTCATTAGTCTTAAAAGCACTACAGTTGTAAATGAACCATAAGTTTGTCAAAGTATTCAGTCCATCCGTGAAGACACATCTTTTAAATGTCTATGAATGAAAGCAATGAATGGTTCCGTGAGAGGAAAGAGGGCTATGACCAGTATAATGTAGTTACCTGGAAGTTTGCAACTGAGCTCGAGATTGTAACTTGAAGAGAGATATATTGCTTGAGGTCGGAATGTCGATCCCGGAACATGATTCTTTGGAAGACGTACGATGATATTCAGACTGAAAGAGTTACCTGGCTTGTCTAAAAACCAGACCAAGCAAACATGCCAGCTAATAAGATGTGCATGCAACCTGCCACTTAGCCTGAATATCTTTGCGGGCTTCGTTCGTGAGAAAAGTTGGGGTTGCTTAAGGGCAGACTACTTTTACATCCTTACATCTCAATTGGAAAACAAAGTTTTTATTCCATATAAGTAGTTTTGCAAAAAAAATCACTTTTTGCCGACCTAGATTGGTGTACTTGAATAAATACGACTGTTTTTGAAGTTTTTTTAAAAAAAATATTTACATCGATACTAATGTAGATTCGTGTAGAATACTGCTGATAGCATTTGAATATTACAAATATTGTAGCTGTCCTAGTTTTTAGTTATTTACCATCTTTGAAACCATCTTCTGAAGATGACCAAATTTTGTATCCCCCTATTTCCCCTTTCTCTGTTACCTTGCTATCTCCATATATAGTATAATGGAATTTCGTATTTCGTGAATATACTTTGGAAATTCCCTATAGTCATACCTTCTTCTTCACGTAGCTTATAAAAACATAATCGATTCAGAAAACAAGTGGCAAGTAAAAACAGTTGTCTATGTGACCCAATCTTGAATAGCCTTGGATATTCTAATGTGTTTTTCTATCTTCGTATCTAAATTCATTATACTCTTAAGGACTTTAATATTGACTTTGCAAGACAAAATTATCACTGTACGGCAACTCTTTGCCAAGTTACTTGAAAAACTGTAGGTGTTGAAACTATGGACATTTTTTATCTGTTTGCTTAACTGAAATTGAACAACCGTGTATGTGGAAGTAAGCAAATTTCTCTTGATTCTTCAGACACCTATGCAAAATGAAATGTCAGGCTACAGTATAAAATTTATATTAAGAAAGCATGTAATACATAAGCCTTGATCAAAATTTATACAATATTATGTGTATCTCTAGCATCACTGTGGCTTCTACATAATTTGTTAAGAAAAACATTGTATTAACTATATGCGTCTATCAGCTCATTTATCTTGTATTACTTCCTTAGGGTGAAAGTCTGTCTTCCTTTTCAGACAGTTTCAACATGCAATATCCTTTCTATGGAATTAACTATTGGAATGAAAAATTACTTTCTGATGTTTATTGAACCCGAAAGAAGGGAGCACATTGGTTGAAGTCTGCACACTAATCAATGGTGATCTCTCTGAATGCAGAGTTCAGTTTTACAACGTTTTAACCATCTCTTGTTCAATGGATTGGGTTGAATAATTTTGTTTTTACCAGTTACCACAAGTGGAAGTTCATGGTTCGCTGCAAAGAGTAATCATTAGGAAGTTTGTATGAAAATGAGTATATTGGTTGCGTTCCCCTTTCGGCAGTTAAGTATGTACTATCACCATTATAATTTATAATACTTGGTGAATATTGAAATTCCAAATTGAATTGGCTATCATTAATAATGAGTGTTTTTGTTAAACTTGAATTTTGCGCAGGTGAGCATGAAACCGTTTTCGACATGGTTCACCCGGAAAGGAAAAAAATCAGATCAGAAACTCTTGCATTCATTCATAATATTCGTAAATTAGTATTTGATCAAGAGAAACGAAGTCTCCTTTCATTGAATATTTATTGAAGACTTAAAAGTAAAAATACATTTCAAATACGCTTTTGGGAATATGAAACCATAATAAATTAGACAATATCAGCGGTTCTCTTGAAGTGAAACAGTATGGAATTATAGAGCTAAAAATAAAACTTATAACTTTCCGATCGTCAATTACTAGCAAAACTTGCCGGTTAATTTCTAACTGTATTATGAGTTTATATTTTTGTCTCACACAATTGAGTCTGTGCTCATGGCAGAGCGTTTCAAAGCTATCCTTAGATAGGATTTCTAAGAAGTTATCGGTTTTCTGATGGAAGGAGATTATCATCAGCCACTGATCCGGCTAGGGTTTTCGACCATGCTTTAAGAAAGTAATATGTATCAGCAGATTTTTTTTTGTATCTTAAGCTCCCCACGGTATGGTATGCATTGTGGTTATTTATTTAACGCATCAGTGAAGTTAGTAGAAGTTCTATCTGTAGACACGTAAGCAAGCCTCCTACGGTACTACTATCTTATCTTCTGTTAGTTGAGGGTTTTGCCTTCCGACTGCAATTTTTCTTCGACTCGAACGTAATGCTTAAAATAGAAGATGAGAAGAGAATGAAAATGAGGGTGAAAGCCCAACTCATTAAATGTGACTGCTGTTTCTGTTGGATCGTGGAGATTCGATTTCTATCGACTTTCTCTCCTTTCTTCAGCAATTCTGCTCCTGCGAAGAAAGAATGAAACTGAGATCGCCGATGTGTCTCTCAGTCGCTGAGGGAAAAGGCTATCTCAACTATTCAATTCTATCCCTTTCTCTTTCTCTCTCTCTCTTTTAACTACTACATACAAACTCTACACTACACACTCGTAACAAATGTCGAAACCGATTTTGAGTTCTTTCTCTAAACCACGTACGGGTGAATTTAACCATAAGGAACTTTTCACGTGGATACCTTTGACAAAAAGGATTTGATTTTGCAAAAGGTTTACTCGAAAGAAGAGTACAGATGGTTTTGTTGTTATAAAAATTGGAAAGGTGTAGAAGAATAGGATGATGCGATTCGCTAAAACGATAGCATGCGATGGAAGAGTGGAGTAGGCAATGGTTTTAGATTAGGAGATGATTCGTATTCTGAACTTTAAATTCTGAAAGCAGTAAAGGAGGGTGTTAGACTTGGAAGGTCCCATTTCAGTTTTACGGGCTATAGTATGGGTTATCCGGACTTCAAATGTTCTGATTATTCAAATTGACAGACTGTAAAAAATTTATCGTATATCCTCTCAGCTCTTCACTCTTGAGTGGAATGGATTCCTTAATTACTTTTTGGGCTGAGGGATGGGATGGGCAAACTGGCAAAAGATTTCCATGTCGACTTTCCTCATTATAACAATTAGTTTTATATTTTATTCATAATAGACAATGGGCATATTGAACTGATTTTCTGGAGCAAGCTTAATGACTTGTACAATTCTAATTCCTTATTTTATTATCGTTCTTAAGTTATAATGTATTTATTTATTTATCCCTTTAACTTTTCTGAGATATTTTATTAGCATTCTTATTAGAAATGTGTATTTCATTTGAATTATAGATAACATAGAAAATCCTAACCAAAATGGGTATAAATACGATCTCACAATCCTGAAAAGGATAAAAATGTATTCCCCCGAAGACCTAGATATTTTTTAACCACAATGGAAGCATTTAGCCTATAAATAAATTATGCATCTCAATGTCCAGGTTTTAAGATAAGAGAGTGTTGGAAAGGTTGTACTGTGGAAGGAGGCAATATCGATTTCTCACATTGAACATTTGGGTTTTCGGGTTGTTCTTGGAGAGCCAGAGATGTTCTTGGAGAATGTCTTTGCTACCATAGGAGTTGGTCCAGACACAGTTATGGATGTTATGGTATTTGGAAAGTTCATGAGAGCCACTACTTGTGTGCCGGATCTCTATTGTTTCAATGGGCAGTGGGTTTCTCTTCCGGCAGTCTTCTATAGTTAGAAAAGTAATATCGTTGTTTGGTAAAGAGATTGCAAACATTGGAGACACAACAGGGAAACTTCCTCGAGGATCTACGTCTTCAACTGTTTATTCCTCCGTCTTTGTCTTCCCAAACTCTGTAAGAGTCCTTCATTCTGTCCATGTAAGACAATTCCGGCCAATTCCATTATGTCTTGTCGCACAATATCTTTGGGTGGAGCGGTACATAACCAATTCTGTTAGTATTGTATCACTGGTTCCGATTGAGATCCGATTTCGTTCTCATCTTAATCTTTGTCAGCCATTTCGGATTTCCTAATGGTCGTTCCTAGGGTTTCCTTCAATTAGTCTTACTCAAGTGGATGTAGGGACTAAGTGTGGGAAATTGATACATTTGGCCTTTTGTTCTAGTGGAGCTTATACTGACTCCAAGGTTTCCTTTGTCATCAGGTATAAACGTTGCTAGATTTATTGACCAATGCTATACTATCAGTCTGATATGTACTAGGTCATTTTGAACAAGCTTTTTGCTTTTGCTAAAGTATAACTTTTTTTAAAAAATATTTTGACGTTGTTTGCAAACATGTTAGTACTTTTGGATTATCGTTCCATGGATTGGTTCTTTGTGGTTATGATTCGTGGTCTGTCACTTTCAGTACCCTATAATCATTTAGTTTCACATTTTTTCCAACTGATAAATGGTGGAAGAATAATTTTTGAAGGCATTCGAATACACATAGAATGGGATTCTCTCTGAAAGAGCAAAATTATGGCTGCCTTTCGAACCTCGGCTTTTGAAAAAGACTGGAGGAAAGTATAAGGAGCGAAGCATCAGCCCTGACAGTCGTTTCCTTTTACTTGTATAAATGGACATAAAGTTGGTACTTCGGCAACTCTGCAAAGCGAAGTATGTTGCTTGTCAGCCCAAGTAGTCTTAAGAAAACTTTTGCTTCTGACATTCGGGAGAGAAAAAATTTAGAACTGAGTGACTGAGGGAGTCAAGCAAGAAGATGCGAAATGCATCAGGCGTTCTTACAATTCCACTTTTCCCCTTCGGTTCTTATATAGAGTCCTAGTTTCTTCCCTTGTAAATCTTATTCCCTTTAGGTCACAAAGGTTTTTTGATACATTTGAACAAATCCTATCAGCATTTGTTGATCCATTGAGCAGCCTGTTGTGGCAGGAGTTGGTTCGTTGAGTAATTTAGCATTTGATAATATATATAAAAGAATTTACTATATCTATAATGTACAAAATATTACAGTACTTTTACAATATGACAAAATGTAGGGACGTGTTGGAAGTTGTGACAAAATATTGGACTCTTACTGAATCAACAAGATTATATATTTTTTTTAACATTTACAGGAAAGCACGGAGAAATAATGGCATCGTCTCTGTCAGGAATTACGTTATTGTTGGTTATATGGCTTTTAAAATGTAATGGCCAAAATTATACTGATTTGTTAAAAACTCTTATTTTGTTTCATGGCTTGTATCACCATGCAAAGACACGAGACAAAGTCATTATTATGGATGTTTATCATTTCAGAAATTAGGCTAGCTAAGTTGCTGTTATTTACCAGCTGTAAAACTTTCCCACTCAAATTTTTTTAGTCGTTAATTTAACTTAACGTCTGAAAATTTTAGAGAGATAACATTATGCAAACATTTTTTTTTTTGAAAGAAGGATGTTTTGGTTGATGTTGTCTGGCTGATGGCAAGCTTATTATGAGCAAGATTTTCTTATTATCTCGTCAAATTAAAGTTGGCAAAGATGAAGCGATGTGCTGAAAGCCTCGACATGTTTCAAATGGAATTTTACTTGTAGTATCTGTGGAGCCGTATTGTTTCGTTTAAGTGATGGTTGTTTCTAATAACGTCTGACATAAAAGTAAATGCTTCATGATAAAATGAGATAGAAAGTTTGCGAAAATTTAGGATAGTTTATATAGAGATGGAGATGATATCAATAACTTTTACGGCCAAGGCTCCAGCACTCCCGTTGTCTCCCAATCATCTTCCATAATCATATCCTTTTATTCACGCTTTAGAACCCTTAGGCAATTAAAATATCTCCAAGCCTCGCTCTGGATTGAGACCATCTATTGCGCAGCACAGTGTACAAAAGCAGTAGTCAGAATTGGAATCACTAAAGAGATAAAGCTCTGTCCTCAAACTCGGCGAAGTTGGCACAACTGTAATAATAATAATATACAACTAACTAGTGGAAAGTGTCCCATGATAAAAAGATTAGACCTCCCTTTACTGTAATTAATGGTATCAATCCAGCCTTGGCAAATCATTTGGAAATAAGTTGGAAACAATGAGGCAGCTCTTTTATATTACTTGGCAACTCATAATCCACCATCAACTCTACATTCCTCCCTTCATCATGTCATAACTCCTTTCAGCTCATACTAGTTATCAATTCTCTCTTTCAGTATCGTCATCTCAATATTATTATTATAATCTTTAGAGATATCCTATTCCAAATGCTTTACAATTTCACGGAATCTGACTCCACAATAGATGTTTCGTTTCTTTAGAATAACAAGAAACTATGTTGGACAAAGAAAAAGGAGTGGTTGATACAGACTTTCTGTTCTATGGGATATTTAGGATATATCTATACATACCACAATTTAGGGTTAAGCTACTTTTATTATTATAATTGGTAAAAAATGTCGTCTAAAAAGATTAAAACATTAATTACAAGAACCTGGTTACCACTTGTTCTTTCTAGTTCTTACTTTTTAATCCACATAAAATGGGATGTAGACGTTAATTTAAATTCTAAATATTGTAAATCCTACAAGACAGGCACAAAGTTGTAACGGTAGTTTTGATTCTGGGAAACAACTTTAAGAGGAATATTCTTAAAGACAATGGAAGTGGAACATGTGCCTAATTCAAGGATACTATGAAAGGCATTAAGAGCTAGAGATAAAAAGGGTTGGATCCATACTCCATGTGCATATTCCATACTAGATTCTTGTAGTAGCTTAAACACGACTTCCATTAAGAAAGCAGACGTTAACAGTGGAATGGATTTCTGTTCTGGAATAGAAATGTATATATCCTAGAGACATTACAGAACTTTGTCGCTTTTACCATTAAGAAAGTCTACTCTCGGAGTCTCAGAGATGTAAGAATAAAAACGGCTGCTGCTGGTGGATTTCTCCATGAATTGCCTTTTTACCTACCTACTTCCTATAATGGAAGAGTACTACTTCATTTTCACTCCGTCCGACTTGAACAGGGAATTTGCTGCAATGCAATGCGAATCTAAAAACCCAACATCTGAACAAGAGTGCTACAACATATTCGGTATGGATAGTAGAAGAAATACAGATATAGTTTTATATAGATAAGTTGCATTGATATAAACGCAGCCTAGAAAAGAGATTATTCTCAGCAAGAGACTGACGCATAAATTTCCTTCTTATTGGAACCCTGGGACGAACTTTCTTTGCACTAGACCAGCACTTTTCTACAAATACAACCCTTACATATAAGCCAAGTGTCCCTGTATTCTATACTTCCTGGGCACACGAGAATGAAAGATATGAGACACGGACACATTGCAAGTCGCCAAAATTGTGTCGTTTCTCACATTTGAATTTGCATTTTAAGGTCCGGAAAGGGCACACGTAATTCCCTCCGTGGTTGTTGCATCGTATTTCATCCGAATCTCGAAACTGACCCTTTGTTCATATCTCTAGAATAATAAAGGGAGTTAAAGTAGCTCCCTAATGTATATCATTTCATAAATGAAACGAGTCTTGTGTAGAAAGTAGGACTGGGAAATGTAAAATCTCCTACCTAGTCAATTCTGTACTCGCTGATTCGGTAAGGGTGAAAAAGAGAAAGCTCTGGGGTCAGCGAGCATGAAATTATGCCATGTTTACAACGTTACAATAATGAACGTCGTAAGTACCAAGTTATTTATATTTTGATACGTTATACGTGTAGAATCCAGAGAAATATAGAGTAGAAAGGTGTGCAGTTAGATAAATGTGAGTTGTGTACGGTTCACTACTGCGGAGAAGAATGAATTACAATGCCGAGTTTGTGGAATTGTTGTTCGTCCTTGTAGTTTAAAGATACAGAAGGTATTATTATGATGAAGCTCACAATTTCAAATTACTTGGAGGACATGAGAGACTGTAAAGGTAATGGAGCTGCTACTGGCTCTCAATTCCACGAAATAAACTAATGTAAATAAAGAGAGAAAGTAAGAGAAAATGGAATTTACTTCCAACCTGGCTCCTCCACGCACTCCATGTATTCCCTTTATGTAGTATATGGGTGTAGCATTCTAGATTCTCTCTAGTCCAAAGACATTCTCAAACCAGTCAAAGCCGATGAACCACAATGGACATGAAATGGATGCTCGAGTACTGCTGGATTTTACGACTCTTTCAAAAACACATAACCTACAACACTCTGCTTACGCACTGACCGTAATATTGTGGCTAGAAGGATTCAGTACATTGTATATATAGGCCCTGGCGTACGATCTGACATTTGGTTTTCTAGAGCTGACCAAACTGACTGTTGTTTAAAAGACGTCTGAATTACAAAATTGGAAAAAGAAGAAAACTCCTTTGGGAAGGAAATGATCCGAAGCTGCCATTGTTTAGATGGTGATAGAAATCACTTGCCACTTTCCTTTTTCCGCGTTTTTGTCAACCGACATAACTTTGCAATTGTTTTGCTACCGTTTATTAGTCTTTCGATTAGCAAATATTCGCCTAATCTTGAAAGAACTTTATATGTAACAAAGAGATAAAACTGGAGAAATAAGAAACTGAGTCTTGGTTTACTTTGTACAAGAAATGCATTTTATTTTGTCCCTTGGTAGTCAAAGTGTTTAGTTGACGATAGAATGGAATTTCAATGTACTGCTAGACAGTAACAGAAGGCCTACGATTAGTTAATGTCACCCACTACCCCCACAGGATTGTTGTGTCTTGTGCGTGGAACAAAATAACCAGTGTGACATTGATAGGTTTAATCTCGTCTGCAATGCAACCGCAAAAATGAGACGGTGAAATTTAAAACTGAAATCCAATGCAGACCATTATTTTCTGTCTATCTCGCTCTTTCTTCAGTATAAATATAAAAAAGGCCAGCAAACAGAACAGGAATTGGCGAGTTTTCATGCATTATTCAAAGAAAAAATATTTCTATGCTGAAGGGTGGATAAAAATCTTTTACTTTGTCTGGCGGAAGGAAGACTCAAGCATGTCAAGGGATCAAAGTTCTCTAGGCAAGACTGTACATTTGTGGACGTTCCTTTTGATAGCATCTTTATTTCTCTAGATTCTATAAACTAACTCCCTTGTTATCCTTAAGTTTTACTACATTTCCCAGATTGACACATTTAAAACGGACTGTAGCTTACTTTCAAAAACAATTTCAATCATACCTTAGAAATATGTATTCAGCAAGACTAACTTTTAAAATCCAAATTATTTGAAGGAAATCAACAGTGCTCAGATTTTAAATGGGTTTTGACTTACTTTGAAGGGATTACTGTAGATTGATTGTGAGTTTTAAAAAGTCCATCAACATGTGAGAAGATGTAGTAGAAGAGAAAAACAGATTTATTTTAAGCGTTGGTAAATATTTAATACCTTGTCTATAGACAAACTAAAATTCTCAAACATCTCTCCTTAATGGTTCTATTTTTACTTACTAAGGAAGTATCTACATACGTATTGCACTGCCTCAAGAGATACGCAAAAATTGCAAAGGCTTTCATTTAGCTCTAAAATGGTTTCCCGGAAGACTGGAATTCTTTCTTTTTTTTACGTTTTTTGCAAGTTAATTTAGTTTTTCTAGCAGTCTACGAGATGAAATGAAATGAAGTATTGAAATTGATGAGTAAAAAAGGCTGATTGTGTAACTCAAAATGGTGTTATATATGTATGTATATATCCAAAGAAGATAGTTTGCTGGGATGGAAATAGAAAAGGCATTTTGGTGGAAAGAGTTATTGAGGAAAAATTGATATAAGTCTGGAGTATTTGGAATTTGATGGGTGAATGATATGATACTCATACATTCTCACAGACGTAGGAGGACTTTGTTATAATATACGAATTTTGTGTTCATACCTTTGGGTTAGAATAAGGCTGTAGTCTATGTATGTTATCAAAGTTACCACAGTAGTGGGATATATAAGTACAGAAGAGAAAGTATGAGAGGAGGTTTGGTGACTTAGTAAGTAAATGACAAGGAGAGAGGATATTACACTTTTACTTTCTCCTGCTTTCTTCTGTCCCCTTTTTTTAGCCTTTTCCCTATTCACCAGCTCGCAATGTTCTCTTCATGGCTAAACAATGTTTCACTACATTGCCTCCATTTCGTTACATGCAGTGACGGCTCTGCACTAAACATTTTTTTGCTTCAACTAACTTGAACCTATAAGTTTTTCTTCTTATTCCTTTTCTAATATTTTGCTCCTTTGCCCTCTCTTCATTTCTCTCTACTGGGTTTGAACGAGGAGGCTGGTAAAGTAAACCAGTAGCTTCTTTGGCCTGGCCACCCATCCACGATACTAATATTGCAGAAGTTATCACTTGGAATGGTCCCATTTCTTTAAGCATGGTGGTCTTACATAACTTACGTAGTATAACTAGGCTGAGTTACGTTACCCTATATATTATTATAACATATAGGAGGGCCTGGTTACTACTAATATTACTATGGAAAAGGGAGTGTGGGCCTAGGGAAAAAATCTATAACATTTTTGTACCAAAGAAAATTTCTTGGTCGAGGGGTTTCTTTGAACTTGTAATTTCTGTATGAGCGAAAGTATTTCTTTATCCTGAGAAGAGATGTGCAAACACTAGCCTTTTTTATTCCAAAGAATTCCATCTCGTTCGTCGGAATATGTATGTAATGCTTTATCTTGAAAATACGAGATGCTCACATGACACTCGCATCGCATTATGGATATGACACGTATAATAAACTGGTTTACGAACCCTTCTTTATGTAATTCAGTACGCATATCTAAATTAAATGAGAAGAATTTATGACTCTGTTTTATCTCAGAAATAAAAATGCGGTTGGGAAAAGATGAAAGAAAGGCGGTGTTTTAGCGACTCGTATTTTTGCCAAAGTCTCCTCCTTAATCATTTTTCTAGTTCTAAGGCTCTAATTCTGCAATACGAGTGCATTTAACAACTTGTGTACCTAATTTAGTCAGTGCAGTACTTCTAATAAATTATGAGGGCATAAATGAATTTTCGTGCCATATATATTGCACAATACGTAAAATATTCCGTGTGAAAGTCTGGAGAATAGTAAGAAGAAAATGTAGGTAATATTTTTACGACACAGGAGCAGTTGTTTGTAACGAGCACAAGTTTAATAGCAAGACTGTGTAGCTTGTGTAATGAAGAGTTGAAGGGAAATGGGGAATGTAATAATTAAGCGACAGCAGGTGAGGGACACAAGTCATAATCATGATCACAGTCACCACCACCCCTTCTCAAGAGCGTTGTCATATATTATTATAAGGGAAGAAAGTTTAGAATTTATATAAACTTGACGGTGGGTACTTGTATGTAGCCACTAGGGAAAGCTATATTTGAGAAGAAGGTATATGTATAATATATGTGCTCCATATAAAGTCCCACATTGGCCACATTCAGTTTGACTCTATGCCCAACTTTCCCTTTTAATTTTCAATGCAGCCCTTGTTTCATTGTGCAAGTTGAATAGTTGAGTAGTCTACTACGAACGAAGAGACTCGTATATTTATATTCGAAAAGCATGCTACGTATTACAAATTATAAATCGTCTAGAATCCGTAGCGTAGCTGGGAATTCTAGGAATGAGAGAAAATAAGCTCATTCCATGTTGAAGTACAGAGGATTCATTTAACTTCAAGCCGCTCTTTGACATGAAGTTTTATTCTCATCCAAAGTTCCCTGAAACTTTTCTGTTCATCTGCCACATTCAAGTTCCCTAGTTGAGCAAGCGGATAGAGAAAGCGAGGGCTGCTGCTGCAGGAGAGATGTAGACTCGAGTGCTTTCCAAGTATGTCATGAGTGATGTAAATAGAAAACCAATTAATGTTCCATAGAGCAGATAGAGACACCATAGTTTGAACTCATGCTTCGATATACACTTGAGTACTTTTGGCTTTGTGAAACCCAGGGATAAAAAAAAGGTTGAAATGAGTGACACCGAACAGGTTTCCAACATTAAACTTTCATAATTCACCTACTCGCTTCCTCCATACATTCCCGCCACACGTGTATCGAATATGGCGATATTGCCTCCACAATCTATCTATCTCATCGATAGCTTCAAATTTGACATTTTGAATAGAATTTTCAAAGTGTTATGCAAAATATGACTATAGAATAACATACGCCTACCAATACCAATTTTGAATGTATTAAAACATGTATCTACATATTACATTTACAAATGTACTGTAGTGTTTTTGAGCTACTTATTGCCTGGAGGCACTTATAATACTCTCTCTCTCTCTAGATTAGTAGATTGTTTAACGTCCGCAAACGACAGCCAGATATTTAGTGACCGGATTACATGACGCTGTGACCCATGAATCCTATAGAAGGACAAAACCTCCTTGATGAAAACCCCGTGCGTCAGTTTCTTAATCATATAAACGAAAGCCTCTCTCTCTCTGCTATTTACTGAAGAGAGTAGGGCTCAGCTCTTTCGTTTTTCTAGAGCCAAGTTCGTTGGAAAATATCAAACAAAATGGTTACACCGTGAACTTCAAAGAAGTGGCATTCGTAATTTAATGATACTTGAAAGAACTCATATGAGACACTTATGAGTAATCTTCAATAAGATCTTGCAAAAAGCTGATTAATTGTTGTAAAGTACAATCCTGTCATATCATAAGAAATTTACTGCCACCCGAGTATCAACCGGAGAATAGAGGCTACAATATCAAAGCTAAAAAAAACAAGTTTGAAAAGTTCAAACAAGACAAAAATCATATACATCTATATAATATTATTCCAGCCGTGAATGTCTGTCTGGTACGTATCTCCTCCGGCCCCACATATGCGATTTCAAAAA
>JAQGBQ010000325.1:0-25450 GCA_034698485.1 Vertagopus arboreus | reverse complement strand
AGGACTTAATTGGCAGAGCTAAAAATATCATATTCGTAATCAGCATAGTCGAATTAGTGGATTTATGCTAATTAGATTCCAAATCTTTGGTGTCACCTAATGAGTGTCCATTGTTAGATGTAATGTAAATTTTGGCGACTCCAGCTTAACCGCAAACACCTTAACCACAAGCTCGTGGTCTTTTAGGGAAGTTATCAAATCAATCTTTATAATCTTGATACCACACATTAAGGGCGTGATAAGAGACTATTCTGTGTTTAAGTTAACTTTAAAAGTTCTAAAATATTCTAAGATACGCAAACTAGCGTTCTACAACTATGCTATTTTAAATTACAAAGCCTTGAAAAGAACCAAAGCGAATCTCAATAAAACATTCTGTAATTAAAAGCTGGTTAGTTCTTAACAACTGGATGATATACTATTATGGAAAAATATAAATAGATTAAATTCCTATAAGATTTATTTGGCAGTTATTATAAGACAAATGTCGACCTTTGGATTAAATAAGGTCATTTATAAGGTATAGTTGGGTTGATGGGATAATGGAATCTTTTCTATCATCTAAAGACCTGATATAAAATAAGATTAAAATGTATATATTCAGACGCCAGAGGTAATTTCGAAATCTTGAATGGATATTTCAAGGTTTAAATCTTGTGTCTAATGTGCGTCAATACGTTGAAATAAAGCAAAGCCAAATTACCATAATGTCATACTCATTGTGAGAGAAAGACAATATTGGAATACAGACAGTCAAATCTACGGCAATATCGCGAAAGCTTCTATGTATACAAACATTAGTCGTCAGTTGTTCAAATCGCATGCAAACATTACCATTAGGATTAGGATTACTTTGCTTGCGGAGTACGAGTACAAGAGCGTAATTAACTGCGGTAGTGTGGGCTTCTGTTTAGCAAATCTATGCAAATATAAACACACCTGTGCAGATTCAATATTATTCTCATATATCCAGTTTATATCTACAGGCAATTTGTAAATTCATCTAACTCGTACATATTTACTGCCGCTAATTTAAATACGACGATAAATACGATGAAATTACTTTACTCATCGCCCTCAAAATCTGATTTACACGATGCTTAATTAAATTTTTTTCTACCAATGATGTAACTGTTGGTTAAGAAATTATAAATAGTTCATGAATAATTCAACGAAAATTCTACAACCAAATATATATAGGTAGTTTAATTGGCTTAAGGATAAATTGGATAATTATATTTAGTTCTTTAGCTACGAAGTTATATACTTAAGGAAAAAACTTTAGTCTCAAATGTTCCAATTAGGGGACAACATATGTAGTCAATTTAAATAACTTTCATGTGTACAAAGGCTTATTAACATCTTCTAACATTCAAATTCCTACAAAGCAGCTCTTTAAAACAATTTAAAACATGAACCGTTCCTGTTTGCAATGCATAATGATATTGTAGTTTTTTAAGAAAAAAAGACAAATGGGAATTCTTTTTACTTTTCCAAAAAGGAATTCTAGTTTTCTAAATAATACAAACCAAGAAAAATGGTTTACTTGAGTATGCATTTGTGCAGTTTAATATAAACTTGTTCTCTGGCGTCCTGTAGCTTTGAAATGAAAACCAGGACTTACATATTTCTTCTATACATTATACAAATCTTCTACACAAGTTTCAGCATAATAGGCTGTTACCAAACTATGTCAAATGAATAATTCTGTTTTTATATTTTATTCCTATATGTTTTACCCGTTCTCGCTATCCTTGCGAGATTGTGACACAAAGAATTAGAGAGACAGACAACGTCGGATTTAAATGCTATGCTCTAAACTCATGATGAATCACACAATACTTTCAAAAGGATCGTAGTCTGTGGAAGCTGACATATGTACGAGTGCAGGCATAAATCACGTCAAACTACACACAAATCCTCCAAATATATATTAAACCTTTCACTATTTTAAAATGTAGGCTTAGCATCTGGAAATATAAAAAAAAAGTTTATTTCTACTAAAAATTCATACATAAAATGTTCGGAGTGAAGATTTTGGCTTGAAACTCGTAAACTACACATAGTATGTACACAACTTGCTTTCTCCAAATTTGCCAAGTAATCAACTCAATAGCCAAGAAGAAGCAGGAGTTGTTTAGTTGGCAATATAGACGAAAACCAAGTCAAGACGTTATGTTAAAAAGGATTGTGGTGGTGGTTGGTGGCAGAATTTGTTGTACGAGAGAAAGTGTCCCTGTGGAGCAACCTCACACGGTTGAATGCAATCTTAGCAAGTAGCAACAGCCGAACAGCATGCTTTCTTTAGTTCTTTCTCCAGACAAAACAACCAAAGACTCCCAATGAATCATGAATTGGCGACTGTTTCTACAAAACTTTGTAGCCTTATCAAAGAATGAAAAGTCAGAGACTTACCGAATCAGGGCCGATTCTCCATCCGAACAGCTCTCACCGGTTTCAATTAATTTCGTACTAAAAGATTTTCCAATATGTTGAATGTTGAGTGAGAGTTGAGCTTAGTGTTATGTAAACTTGGGAATGGTTATTAGTTTATGGGTTCTCTAGTTGAGATTACAACTAGAAGTGACTAGCAAGAAGAATACTGGACTGGAGAACTGCAAGTTTTATGGCAGGTGGCTTCATGAGATGATTACAAAAGTAGTATGTAGTAGTTACTAGTAGTAGGGATTTAGATTGTAATTGATGTGTGGTTTATTGAGTTTTCATTACTTCTGCACAGGCTATAATAATAATATTTTAGTCAAAGGTTGAATGTTGCGAGTTGGAAGTTTAGAACAAGAAGTCGTACCATAAAGCTAGATCTATTCAATTCAACACCACAGATGCTTCTATATAGCTTGGACAGGTGTTGTCTGAATTTTTATTGACTTTAATGCTTATTTTGCTTATAGGATTTAGACTTGTAGGATGACTAATGTTGATTATAGATGAGAATGAATATAGCAAACAGTGAGATTATTATTAGAATCCTCCTTCTGTATAAAGTCTAATAATCAAAGTAAAGAATAACACTTTATCTGTTGTTTTGATTTGGTACGCTTTGAAAGATCTTGAATTGGTATGAGTGTTTATTAAATGTAAAAGAGTGTCGCCTTATATCCTTGCTGTTGACAGAGTGACATTCTTGAGCCAAATAAGGCAATTCTTTCAACTGCGTAAAGTCCAGGTAAGGGAAGTGTACTGTTGTTAGTAGTAGTGTAAATAGTTCTAGTTGATACTGAGAGAACGGTAATAAAATGCAGATGCAGTGCAGAAGTGTTTCTCCTGACAGAGAGGAAGGACTACTGCAGAAACAGCAGAAAACCACTCCGTTCAGCCAACCACTATTATATGACAGTTGGAAATGAACAGACAGAGAAGGAATCCAAAATTGAACTGAGCCAAAAACGAATCGACGATTTGCCGAGAGCCAGCGGAGAAACTAGGCTAGTCTTGTAAGACTTCTCTAAAGTATAGGCGAGTTACATGTAATTTTCTAGCCTATTTTCTTTACACCGTAGGTATGCTGTTTCGGAGTTTACTAGAGAAGCAGAGAGTAAGTTTAGAGAGACTGGCTCCGAATTTTCGGAGAAAAAGACCAACAGAACTAGAGGATGAAAAACCTCGTCTTTTCTCGATCCTAGTCGGATGTCGAATTCGGGAATCCGGTGTTCAACTTCAACCCCGAAATCTTTGCTTTAAAATGATACGGTCTTTCCGTATATCTTAGATCAGTCTTGCCACATACCACATCACGCACGTGTACTGGTGACTCTACTTTTTCTTACACTATAAACCTTCCTATTATACTATTATTATCATTTGCTGTGAAAGAGAAAGATGCAGATCCAGAGATCTTGAGAGCGTATCCTCGATCCCGGTTGAGAGAAACTGTAGAATACATTCTATGAATCAAATTAAGCCTTTCAGGGACATTATTCAACTCCAAATCTCGTATTTTGTTATCCCTCTTGAAAAATAAAAGAAAGGAGGCTGTTATTATTATTTTGACAAATTATTATCTCTATAATCCTGACATTGTATGATGCTTTCTCCACCACCGCCGTATTGTATAGCTGGCAGCAATATTGTAAATACACATTTCTATAGTATTCAGTTAAGTTGAAGAGCTGTTATATTTAAATATGTATAATTTAACAATTATGTTTTATAAAATAAGCTTTATAGCCACTGGACCAATGACAGTCGATAGGGAAAGCTGAAATAAAATAAACCCTTAGATAATTTAATGCTCGTGGGTTTCTCTGCTTTCTCAAGTCTGACTTTCTCTTTTCATTTAATCTCACGGAATAAAATTCTATCTTCATAACAGAATTGAATAAATCTACGTAAATTCTAAAGTATCTGTCTACATGATAATGTACCAGAATCCAACACTAGTTGACTATAGTTGATGATGTAGTGTTGAGATCATTTTGAGTTATTGTAGAGAAAGGATGGAATCCAGATTCAGTTTTTCCTCCAGTCTTTGAATTGTTATTGAAGTTGAAAATATAAAAGTCATCTGTCAAAAATTATAACCTTTGAAGTGTTCTGTATTTCAAGTTACCCAGAATGATATTTCGTTTTCAAATACAGACAGCAATCTGTTGCCTGAATCTATTTTACTATAACGTTAAAGGCTATACTATAGAGGTGTAAATATACTTTATGCTAAATATTAAGTTCAGAAACACCTTATTCAAGTACTGCGGTTGGAAACATGATTGATCATTTACTTTTGTGCGAAGCTGAAATAGCACAAAGCAACTAGTTATTGATTATTCTAATGTAAAGGTCGGGTGTTTTCACCAATTCCATGCAATTTAGTTAAAATATTATGGCTATTCTGAATACAGACTTGGATTTTGATTTTAAAATTTAACACTTTTCAACAAAATATATTTTTTACAAACTAAATATTGATTTTCTGACTTTCTTATCAACGCTCAGTCACTCTATCGTTGGTTTAAAATAAAATATAAACATGCCTGCAATATCCGAATCTTACTCATATTCAATTAAAAACAAAGGAAATCTAATCATCCAAATCTTTCATCCAAATGCTTGTAACTTATATATATATGTATACAAGATATCTATCCACACAGAATCTACTATGGATATTCCTTGTGCTCACAAGGATATTTGCAACAAGGAGAAAGTCAAGTCAAGAAATGAAATTTATTCCCTTCGCCTGCAATATTTCGTAAATCCCCAGAGTGTCAGACAGAGATCCTATTTCTATTCAAATGTAGGCATTGCGCTACTACATTGGCTGGGTGCTCCTTTTCCGTCTCTGTTCATAACAATTGATCGATGAATCTGAAATTTGGCCTGGTTTCCAGTACTGAATTGTATGGAGATTTTTACACGTGAGAAATCCTCATAGGTTCTATAGTTTCATTTGATTACGATCCAATAAAGTTATGCAAGGTGTGGAAATAGAATACAGACAAATTGAAAAAGGATTTGGTAATTTAAGCGTCACACACAAGGCCAGTACGAAGAAAACCCATGACGCTTTTGATATTGACATTTCAAAGCGTCTATTATCCAGTTCTTTCTAACCAGAGTTAATTTTGAAGCCTTTTATGAAGTTTCTAAAATTAGACAAAATCATGGTCTTTGATATAACAAGCCGATCAACCATTGATAGTGATTTGTAAAATGCTATTTGGGGTTTTGTAACCAACGCTAGACGCATGGGATTTAGGTAAGAGAGATCTTTCTCGGTTAATTTGATGTGACGTTAGGGTCTGGACATTCGACTGCTATGACATTGTATGTATTATTAGATAAATCTCTTTCATCCAACGTCAGAAGAGAGTAGCCGTTGTTAGTACTTGACCACGTCATATGCTTCGTCGAATCTTGCCATGAGACTATATAAATAACTTCGTATTCATTGCAATACAAATTTACGTAGTTTTCACTTTTCTTCATAAAAAAAACTTTAGCTTAGAAGCGAAATCAATATTTTCTATTCATCCCTTCAACAATAATGTAGTTAACAAAATAGATTTAAATTTACTTCATGATTGAAAGAATCAGATCTACTAAATAAATAAAATATATTTATTCAAGGCTATAATATAAAATTTATAATCGAATGAGAATCAACATTAAATTGTAAACCATATAATACTGTTTATAATATAGTGTGTAAATATACATATATTTATAGTGTCAATTGCCTTTGCTTGCATTCAGATCAAACAACACTCAATAACTTCACAAGATAATCCTAATTATTTATTAATTTGATTAAAACTTAGAAAGATCGCAACTTGGAAAAAACCTATTTCATATTTGAAAGCTACAAACGGTTTTGAAGACATTTGATTTTTTGCAAATCTCTTCAGGATCGTTGTTAGCTTTCAAAAAGAAATTTAGAAATGACTTGGCAGTCAATACCAAATATTTAGAATCACAGCTTGTTTACATTTGTCAGCAAATAAACAGTTTAGTGTAACTTTATTTATTTATTCTCCGATGATATTGTAAAAGAAACTATATTAGCTTTAACTTTAAAATGCGAGTATTAATAATATTATAGCTTTAAACGGTACTTAGGAACTTCCCGAAAGATTGACCTGATTGACCACACTTAATTTATCTTAAGTTTAAGTGCACCGTTCTGCAAATAATCCAGCCTAATAACCACAATAAATTATCTAAAAAATCTCTTTTAAAATAATATTTTTACAAGGTGAAATCAATGACTGGATTACACTTTCTCAGCAATAAATCTGCAGTGCGTGCAAATTCGGATGTACGGCGTAGGAATAAGTATCATGCGCTTATCTTTAGTATATTTTTTTGCTAGGCAAAGCAAGGACGTCAGAATCTGACAAGGCATGTTTGACAGCAAAGCTATGGCCTGTGGCATGCAAATGAAATGGAAACCACACGGTTGGCTGGAAAGGGTTGGATGAAATACTACACTTTGATGTATCAAATCTTCATTTTTCTGAAGGGGAATGGGAATTTAATTGGCCTAATTCGGAGTCATTCTCTTGGACGTTCTCTTGGACAACTAACAGATTAATAGCAGTAACATGACTTTTTGGGCGTATGCCTCTGGAAATTTGTACAGCAGTTTTATATGGAATTACATTAGAGGGGTCGTACATTTATGGCTGTAACCTCAATTATTATCTTATTTCTACCCTAAATTCTAAAAAAGTCGTTTGATTTAGTTTTTGACATCATCATTGCATTAGAATAATGTGCATTCAAGGTCCACAATAGCTATAAAAAAAGTTCCACCATTCCAAACGGGTTCATGTCAGGAAGCACTGGAGTATTTACAGCATACTTCCACTTTCCCAACATTCATAGATTAAACAACGTTAAACAACGGATTTGAGGAAATCACGAAAGATCTGCCGAACAATGTGTTTGGACCTTGGCGTAGCAAGCTGTTTATCTCTAAATGTAAACACGCGTACATAATTAATGACTTTTGACTGCCTCTGTTACGATTTTTTTTTCATATACCGAAATGATGATTTAGTAAAAGGGTCATAATATAATCTCACGAGGTCTGTCTGTTGGTCTGTCCTGTAAAAAAACAACTTCAACAGAATTGTTTCAACTTTCTGCAAGACAAGAACTCATCTTGTTCCTTGAAAATCACAAACTCCTCCGATTCTAAAAAACTTTATTCATCAAGTTGTAAATAAGTTGCCTTGCCGAGATCGGCCCACTCACTTAATTTGCATTTGAGATCTCGTCATCACTACAGTTTTAGAGTAATCGACTCAAACGGCTAGGGTGGCTCTGACGACAAGCCGTTTCAAGTGAATTTAAATCAAAACCGCTATAGCCAAAGAAAATCCTTTGAGTCAAATCCAGATACATTTATTAATTCTAGGAAATATAAATATAAATGGAGTTAGATTCAGCAGTGGAATTAAATAAAGTACGACTGCTGAGATTTTTTTTTTTACTCTTTGTAGAAACGTCCCTCTCTGTTGTCTGTCCTCGTTTTAGAGATACACAGACATATCTTAAATATTAATAAAAATTTGAGATCCTTTCAAATTTCTACAGCTCTTGTGGACACATGAAACCACTATAGTGAGATTTTTTTCCTTTAAGTCAAGTCAGGCTACCTACTTAGTCTGGGATTAAAAAAATGAATCAGTCATCTTAGAAGAGCGAGATATCATAATACCAAAACTGCAAACACCAGTAACCAGAAGACATTTCTAATACATACCAATACCGTAGTGTGAATATCTGTATTCGCATTACCACTACTACACATATGTATACGCCCTAGTTTTTTAGAAGTTGCACAAATACATATTTTTTGCACAAACGAAAACCATCCTCGTCCAAGATCTTTGAAGTCTGAAGTGGGGACCGTGCCGTGCCTGTTATTATTACTTGTTAGTACATATTGCCTAAGATGTGCAAGTAAGAGTTGAGTACGTGGGATTCGGTATTTGCAAACAAAGTATTAGTGTGTAAAAGTCGTGTTTGAAGTGTAAGATCTTCTAAAGACTCCCAAGCTTTCTAAACACCAGCCAAAAAAATCTTTCGGGTGGACTATAAAGAAAAGTTCGGTAAAGTGTGAATACAGAGTCAACAGGACATTTAGATTTTTGCTCAAGCAAAGTTAATCAGTCATGACACGTTCGAAATTCCAGTGGTTCTTCTGCCTTTGCTTCAGTCACTCACTCCTGGGATTTTATGTTTTTGTCTTGGGTAAGTTCATCTTTAAACATTATCTACTAGGACATTCAACATTATTCACAGTTCTCTATTTTCCATCCAGAAGTCCCACAAGTTTTGCATTATAAGTGAAAGCCGTTATTTGTCTGGAGAATTAAACCAGGCTTTTCTACATGCCTATATGTGCACAATGAAACCTTTCTCCATCTGAAGCACATATTATAGTGGTAGTGGCATACATATATCGTACAAGTTCTGAGAGTTGTGTGAATAATGAACTTAATTTATATTCCTCCCTGCTACAAAACTACTGTTTAACTACAAGAGGAAATTCTAGATTCTTCATCATGGGTTATCTCATTTGGAAGAGTTTGTGGGGAATCCTTCTAAGTGTTTGTGGCCTACAATTAGGTATCCAATTTTAGTCAAATTCAAAACCAAGAGTCATTTGGTGTCTAGAGACTCCAATATTATTATCAGTCTTGATCAGGAGTAATAATAAATGTGGGTCGATATTTCTTGTTTTGCCCTGTGAAGAGGAGAGACAAGTTTTAAGTATTTATGTAAAGTGACATCCGATATGTATAATATGGCTTTCTCTTCCGTTACCTTCTTAAACTAGTGGTTAAGTGGTAATTTAATTATGGAGTCGTTAACCCAGAGAATATCGACGGCATTATTGGCATGAAAGTATTCAACAAGATTAGTAAATTGATATAGCTTGCTTAAATATTACATAAAAACTTTGGGAAAATTCTGAGTACATTGTTTGTTATATTTCTACATAAAAGATGAAACATTGTGAAATATTACATCTGATAGGAGCTTTTAGTCCCATTAGATTTCGAAATAAGTAGTGATAAGTTAGTTTCGCAACAAGGTCCCGGTTAGATTGCCTCATTTTCGACCAAATATCTGCTAAAATAAGCCATTTCTGATAAACCGCTATATATAACTGAAATGAAAACGGAAGTTCAATAAATTATAAAGTCCAAATTATGAATTGCTTAGTTATGCCGAATGAGTTTCATATGGGAACTTCCAGATGATATTTGAAATATCAACAGCCACTTGAAAAGTACCGAGACTGGCGTGTGTTTCAAGTTTCTTGTTTATAATGCATTACACAGACATACATATTACTGAATCATAAATCCAAATATGTATGTTTTAAAAGCTCATTCAAAGCATGGAAAGTAGAAAACCTTAAGTGGAATACAACAAACCAATTACACTATTAATTCCAGAGTTAATTGAATTATATTGAATTAAATGCGAAAAAATGATTGTATTATTGTTGAACGGCACCGTTTCATTCACAAATAAGCATTATCCACATTTAAAAAATACAAGGCTCAACTGCAGTCGAAAGTCTAAATCTCGAATTCAAATATCAACATTTTTATTGCACATAAGTTTCAAAATGGTGAGGTCCCAATCTGATCCATTTGATTTTCATCCATTTCGATCAAAATTATTTACTAAATTATATATTCAAGGAAACATATGGACAGGTCATATCTAAGTTATTAGTGCTATGCTAAATAAGATTGTTCACCTCTTGTACATATTGAATCATAATATATAAGGAACAATTGAAACCTTTCTCACAATATTTAGATCTAGATTTTTTGGTAAATGTCAAACATATTTAGAACAATAACAATACTGAACTCCTATTCTTATTTAGAAGACAGCCTTTTGAAATTTTATGGATTATCTTAAAATCTTAGGTATTTTAAAATTGTGGATATTTATTTAAGAAACAGCTTGTCCATTATCCAAGAAAAATGAAGAGCAAATGGTACATCTGTTCTTAACTAAACCCATTTATTTACCTGGCAATACTACGCTATAAGTTTTTCACTTGGCTCCAGTGCAAATTTCAAAGACCAAATAGAGATGAGTTGACTAAACAAATGTATCGCGAAATTCTTGAGAAAATGATTTTACTTTTTAACTTTAATGCGCTTGTAATAATGTATTGTTTCACAGAAGTTTGCAGATGCCAAGTCTTCAGTGTTAAGTGGCCTCCATATTCGCCCTCATTACAGACAACCCTTTCGTGGAATCAACAATCAATCGTACTTCCGCAGATTCATAGTCCACAAACGAGGTTGACTGTTCAAAAGGGTGACACAGTTCAACTGCCTTGCAAAATACATGACCTTCGTAAGATTATAATCCAATTTGCTTAAATTAGAAAAAAATAACTAACCTCGAAAACTCATATTTTCTTGGATGTTATGATTGCGAAATGTGAATCTTCTGAAGCCCGTGAAACAACGGGAACCAGTCCATCAACGTTTTCAATTATAGTCTGTCAATCAGTCTTAGTTAGACATACATTGAGAGCGTTGATTGAAACCGTTTATCAATTACTATTTTGACAGCTTGACTGTACAATGAGCAGTTCACAATTGTTCAAGGACTTATTATAGTAATGTTGTTATTATAATTTTAAAAAGACGAAATATAGTTATTGGAAGATATATTTAACAAACTTTGTTAAATGCTTTTATCAATGCACATTAAAATAGAAAAAAACTCACATCTTCAAATTCATTAAAACTTTCATTTTAGCCCAATAACCGTACAGTCGGACAGAAAAAAATGACTAATGACGCTTGCCCTATTTTGAGAAAATTTAAACTAAATTTAGTCGTTATTGCGTCGCCGATGTTTCGGCTGTGTCACTTATCTTTAAGCCTCTTTTAACTAACATCAATTCAAAGCGTGAACAGTACTCAATAGATGAGTGAAACTCATCCGTCCGAATCCACTGTACAGCACTTTATACTTGTAAGGCTTAGATACTAACTAGCCTACCGTGCCCCCGATGCGGGCAGACCTTCGTTCATCGGTTTTTAAAACGTTACTACTTCTTGCGACTTACAAAAATTCAATTCTCAGGTTCTTAGTATAAAACGTTCCCCAAAAGGATTCTTCGACCCGTTTTCAATCACTAAACCCAGTCTTAAGCAAAAGCTATACGAAGCAATTTGAGCCAATTACTTTCGATTAAATATATTTTTGTGAAGTTTAATTGTACTTGGTAACTTTTCTAAAAAGTTTGATCAAAAACTTATTGATTCATTTTTTCACATGTTCTTAATTAATATTCTCTCCCGATGACCAGGCTTTGGCCAGATCTTTTTTCAAATTCTTTAAAAACAAAGTAAAAAATGGTACGTGTTGCTGTCCTGAGATCAAACAAATAATTGCATTATTGAATTGTCCTGATTTTGAAAACTTAAAACCAATTCTCACATAAAGCAGCAAAGCAGAGTTAATAAGACAGTGCTTTAGGCACGACAAATAAAGAAGCACATTGTTACAATCTCATATCATTATAACAACCAGTATATAATATTATAAGATATGTTAAGTTTTTCCTTGTGATGAATATTTAGTATTGTTTAAATATATTTTACTCCGATAGTATTTAAACTGTATGCAAAGTGCTCCTAAGCTACCAGCTCACGGTATAGAAGGTCTAGCTTATACATTCCATTGTTCTCCATTCACCCTTGGGTCTAAAAGAGATCTTGACCCTCCTAATCCCTTGGTCCCTCTCGCCGTGGGTCTATAAATAACGTGGAACATTAATCAGTTTTTTCATCGAAACTTATCGAAACTCATCGATTTTTTTGATTGTTGGTCTTCGTATTATTAATACGAATCTATAGAGTCCAATCTAATAAAAATAGGAGCAGAAATGAAGGAGTAGTAGACTATCGGCTAAAAACCATATAAGCTATATAAGCCGTTCCCTATAAACGATATGAGCAAACTCCTCCTTGACATCACGCATTAATTGTATGATGCTTTTCTTAATTAATTGTTTATGCAAGCAAATACAACAAAACATTAAACTTTTCTCGTCTGAATTTGATTATTTATGAAAAATCTGGAAATTGATTAATAAATTGAATATGTTGGCTAAAATGTGATGCACTAGAGTTATCAAATTTTATGAAACACAACAACTTATTAATCTTGTTTGATCATTAATTATGGAATCTTGTTTATTAATTCATTTTACTTTTAATAGGAGACGGTCAAGTTCTGTGGAGAGGGGCGGGGTCAAATGTTCTTGCAGGGAGTAATGTCACCAAAGTTTTGGATGACAGAATTACTCTTTTGGATGACTTTACTCTTCAGATCTCAAAGGTCGCACACAGTGACGAAGGAGAGTATGAATGTATTGTCACATCCTTGCCTCATTATTCAGTGAGCCTTATTCATTCGGTAGTAGTTCAGGGTAAGTATTACATACATTTGTAATTTTTTTTTTACTTCTTTAGTCGCGAAATAAAATGTCGAAAGTTTCGCAATCCATTTTTTATTGGCTATATCAAAGCATTGGATTCTTAGGTAACCTTTCGTAATAAGTACAGGCTGAAAATGAGCATTTTGAAGTAATTGTATGACTTGGGTTTCTTGGAAACTGTGACAGATGATGAAAAATGAGTTGTGTATCGAAACCGACTTGACAAGCATGACAAGAAGGATTGTCTTAACGCTTTCCTTTTACTTTCGATTGATAAATTCAGTATGTTTTTCGGTGTGACATCCTCTTGGCTACCGTCTTCAAAGTACATAAGAACTTGGCATTATTGAGGCTTAGTTTGCTTGTTTGTGGACGGTTGCACACAGACGATATATTTATTACCTTAAACTAGTGTGGCATTTTGTATTCAGGTTAAGACACTTAGGCATTTACGTTTTAATTCTCTCAGTTAGTTGGCACTTGCTCCATATTAAATCTAGAATGCAATCTCCGATAGATAACTAATTGAATGACGATTTTAAATACTCAAACTTTGTTTTTCAGACGCACCGACAGTGAGTCTACTGACTCCGACAAGCATTGTTGTCACGGAAGGAGAGTCAGTCGAAATTGGATGCATTCCACATGGAAATCCCTTGCCAAAAATCAGTTGGTCTATGAGGGTACAAACATTTACTTTCATTTTAAAAACAAATACATCAAATAATTTATGTATCTTGCTACATTTAATAATGTAACGCATGTATATCATTCAGGGTGGACAAATACCAATCCATAAAAACCTTCTTAATCAATCCAGAATAATGTTAGATCGGGTATCAAGAAAGCACAAAGGATTATGGGTTTGTATGAATGGATTTTCTCTGTTATTTTTTTTACAAGCACATGTCAAGATTTTGGACATAATTTCTTTTTAAATTTCTTTTTAAAAGGTTTGTACTGCACACAACGGTATTGGTCGAATATTATATTATATTAATACTATAATATATAATATATTAATACTATAATATTATATTAAATTTAAATTTGACAGGTATTGGGCGACCGGCAATTGGAGCTGTTTATGTCAGAGTTTTATGTGAGTTTACGATTTTTACATTACTTTTCAATTACATTTTACATTTTGTCTTACAATCAAGTTATCAGTGTATGGGCAAGCACTTAAGTTGTCAAAGTGTGAAACGAGCAAGATAATATGAATTTATTGCTTTAGCCAATTTGTCCAAAGGATTTATAATTTGCCCTTAAACTTTATTATGATAAGTCCAAATCTGAGAGTTAAACAATGAGTAATATTTTGGATGATCATTTATCGTCCAAAATGTTTTTACACATTGCGATTTGAATACTTTGTTCTGGAATGGTCATTGACTTCGAACATTGAAATTAAATTAGCACAAAATTCTGCATTAAATTTCAGTTCATCAATTTTGAAATAGGATTTTGAAAATAATTTATTTTTATTATTTAGATGCACCTGAAATTGAAATTCCTTGGAGAAGACTCCACGGTGGAGTGGGATACAAAGCGAAACTAACTTGTATTGTTGATGCCGATCCTAAACCTGATGTATTAAACTCATAAGTTTTAAATAAAACACAGTCAAATAGGCAAGTTGAATGTAACAGTTTGTTTACGTGTTTCAGATCAAATGGCGGATTGGAGCAGATTATATTTCTAATTCCGACCGGGTTTATACGGAAACCAATGGAATTAATGAATACAGACTTATCATAAATTCTGTGAAACCCTCTGACTTTGTCACCTATAGTATTGAGGCGAACAACACATTGGGATACGACGTTAAGAATATTGAATTTTCAGGTAAGCATTTGTATCATGCTTCATATAAATTTCGGATTTCATTGTGTGCATTACATATGTAGGAGTTCCGAACCCTCCAATATTAACCCGCTGGGAAACTGATCTGTGGAGAAAGACAACCGATAATTTGACAACGGATGAAATAGAAGTGACATTATATTGGGCTGTAGAATGCTACAGCTCTTTGATCGACTACAGGCTCTTCTTCAGGCCAGCTCCTATTCCAACACAAGTCAACAATTTTAATGAAGATAAAGTTACACAGTGGACGGAGTTAACCATTCCGTCCGATCAATCTTCCGGTTCTTTCCTTCATACCAAATCTTTCACTCTACGAGGACTGAAAAACTCGACAATCTATGAGGCTGCAGTGAAAGCTCGAAATAAATATGGATGGAGTCTGCTTTCTGCGGTCTGCTACTTTGGCACTTTCCCTAGTAAGTTTCGGCTCAATTCATTTAATTCTGCTGAGTGAGCAACTATTTATCTGTCCGGCGTCAAAAACAGATCATGATTTTGAATGTTGAGATTTTTGTATTTGTTTAGCGTGAGCTAGAATGTTCTTAGCTCCGTCGTATTATATATACAACTGGTCTGCTTAATTTGTAAAAGCTTTGTTTGGGAAATTTGTGTTGAAAACCTATGTAAACCCACAGTGATATAGGAATATTATTGTGTAAATGTATCAGTAGTATTAATTCATGAGCCATTAAAGTTTTATGACCATTAGCTGTATGCAATTCTTAATGTTTATACTGTTTCAGATTCATCGAGCAGTAAAAACCAACACATGGAAGAAATCATGACTAAACTAAACACTCCAGCTGCAGGTATTTATGAGATTTGAGATTTTTTACAGTTTTATATGCATTTATAATTATCCTATAAACTTTACAAATTACTTGTTCCGATTTCATATAAACCCTTTATATTTCAGAAGCAGATGGAAGAAGAGGGTTCTCGAGTTTTGAGAGTGACAATCCTCCATCGGCCGGGACTGGATCAATTTTTGTACAGTTTAAATTTTGTTGTCTTTTGTCTATAGTTAGTGCTGTGATGATATTTTAAAATTTCCAATTAAGTTGCTTGAAATCTTGATTTATTTGGTTGTAAATAAAAGAAAAGAAATTGTATCAAATGTATTATTGTATATCATATTGATGTATGTTGTAATATAAATTTCCTTTATTTAAAATCTATGTTATGGTAAGGAATTATTGGCATGGGTTTATTTGTAAAAGAAACATGACTGTGCAAAGATTTGTGAATAATTTTTTGCAAAGTCATAATTAGATTAATTTTAAAAACATCGTTTTCGATTTTCAATCCAAAATGAGATGTAGTAGTATTACTATTGTCTATTTCTTCATCATTCTCTTTATCCCTCCATTAATAACAAAGAAAATCTTGTGCTTAGCTTCTGGATCAGTTGTTAACCACCCGTCTGTCTTCAAGTAATACAATGTACCCTAACAAGGAAGGGATTTCAGAACTATTATGGTTAAAGACTTGCATTTCGAGTTTTCTACTATTTTCTATTAGGCGTATGAAGTTGAGCCGTTTCCTTATTCTGTTTCGACCAAGACAGCCAAATGATGAGGAAGGGTGGGCGAGGGTCCTTCCCTTTCCTAACTGAAGATGTGTGAACTCTGAAAATGTTTAAAAAGGAGACAGAAAATGAATAAAAAAGCAATGAAGAAGCGGCGGGGGGTGCTTTCAAAGAAAAGTTATTAGGTTCGAACGCGAGCAGGTTAAAGAAGTAAATAATGGGCATTGTATTCCATTACTCTTTGTACCGTGTAGCCAACAATTCGATTAACGTTTTCAGAATTTAAAGGATTTCACGATTCTTTCATTCCAATGCAAAAGGGGATGAAATTCGTGAGGTTATTGTAGGCACAAGCTTCCCTTAAGTAGATGAACTCGATTAACTAGCCATAAAATGAACATTCTGACAAAATCCTAATATTTTGGTTCGGGTTTTATAGATTTGTAATTGAAGTCAAACAACAGTGATACGCTTTGTATCAGTATGCATTTTCCAAAAGGCGAAAGACAAAGCGGACTGTGTCACCCATAGTTTGTTGATTATATTACCAATTAGAAGAATTAAGGACTAACAAATGAAAAAGAACCCACATAGGCCAGTGTACCCCATCGAGTTTCTTTCCTTTGATTCCCGATATCGATACCACACGCCTCTAATAAAAGAAAATGAAAGTATCCATTGTGCCGTCGTAAAGAAGTTACTTATTGGTAATCAAAATCCATCTATTACAACAACCATTGCATTATTTTTGGTTGTTGAAACCTTGGAACTTTCCATCCTTTTCAAAGGAATCAAGGGGTATGTATTATAAATTGTAGAAGGTCGTGTGTATGTATATATGACTGAAGGACCCATTTAACCCAATACCCCCACAAAGAAAAACCTATCCCAACCCCAAATCGACCCTTACATTATTTCGAATGTATGAGGAACTTTATTTTCCAGCTGATTCCATTCCATTCAAAGTATTCAAGCTGGTCCAAAAAAATAGACACCAGGCAAACATGGCACGGACGAACAAAATGAATAGCAGCATTGCCTAAAAAGAAAACCCGGTCCTTTAAGGGCTTTCAACATTTGGTACACCATTTAAGGCTATGGTTCCATTTTTGGAGCCAAGACTGACATACAACTAACCCGTATATAAAACAAGCAGGAATAACATGATAAAATGTTCTAAGGAGGACTATACGAGAAGGGACTGGTTTAGGTTCATTACAATACATATGTGAAAGAAGTGAGGTACTGCCTAGAGTACTGAAAATGCATGGAAGACCATAAGCAATTTCTATCAGCATATCCACAACATTGCCTTATCCTCAGTTATAAAATGTCAGTTGAAATATCCTGTTCTGGGTTTTTATGCCCTCAGCATTACCCCCTCGGTTGAACAGTAAGTGGTAAGTGGTACTGAAACTAGTGGTGGCAAACCAATGGTCTTTTGGTATATATGTTTGGCCACGCTTTATTCCAAATCTTCACCTCGGCAGTTGGCCAAATGATGTAGGAAAGTAAGCATCATAAGTAAGCATCACCTCTACATCATAAGAAGAGAAAAATATTACACGTATCAACTCATTGTTTTGCTGTTGTTCATCTCATTCTTCATAGAAAGAAAGGACTCAGTAGAGGTTTGGCTTCATTGATTCTAACTGAGAAAATATCATCTGCTCTCCAGACCTTGTTAACTTCAACCCTTTTCCTTCAACCTCCTCATCTATCCACGTCCAATGGATATTTTAGTTTCCCATGTGCCACATTGAAATACTGTATGAAAATCAAAAATTGCATGAACCTAAGTTTAAGTTCATATGCAGGATTTTTGTTTTCTTATCATTAGTCTCACTTTTACACAGTTGAAAGTTAAAAGCAAGACAACCGTTTGCCTTGACTTGTAAAGTTTTTAAATCGGGTTGTCTAAACCAAAGGATTGTTCCCCAGAGATAAAAGTATCTAGAAGGTCGTTTTGTGAAGTGTGTAAAGTTGACAGTTGACAATATCAAAGACATACATTATAAATTAGAGAATAAGCTCATTCATACGCAACAAAATCCATCCGTTATTTTGAGACTTTGATTATTACAAGATTTGATGGAAGGTTGAATAATTTACTCGGGTTGAAGACATTGCCTTGTATTGTTAAAGTATTTGTTATTCATAGCCCATATAAGTTATAAGTGAGCCAATCAATCAATTCTTTTGTTGCACTTCTGACTCTTAATTGTGTCTTGCGTCATTTACTCACTGTCAACTGTCATTTTTCTCTGTCAGGTTACATCTGGCTTGGCTTAACAAATATCGATATAATTAGGTCATGATATAGCCCAAGATAATTCAAAGGATTCCTTCATCTGAAAATCGTAAACAAAGTGTTAAACATAAATTACAGACCTTTAAAAAACAATAATTTGAGTTTATTTAAATACAATACTATTTTCAATTTAAAGATTTGTTTACCCAAGCTAAAACTTTGTCTATAGACAGTGTTAACATTTTCCCAACCCATATGCATCTGTTTACATTCTGCATATAGGTAAACTTGGCGTTCATTTCATATCAAAGTTCTACCCTGTTTTTAGTAGTTATTTTGCAAACAAGTGTGCAAAGTGGATTATGATGTAATCTAAAGTTAAAAGGATGGACCTGTAAACTCTGGTAATTTTTGTCAGGTTTGTATAAGTTATAAGAACATGATTCGAGATTCAGTGACAATGTGCGATGATCTCATTCCCAAGAATGAACAGTTCTAAACATCTTTAAAAGTGTTGATGACTCAAAAGCTAAATCAGCCACATTGAACTGAACTTGCAGATCTTTGTTCACATTAAATGGATTGCTAATAGTAAAGCGTAACCCGATCGAACTGCACAGAACAAAAAGTGTTTATATGCATAAACTTTATTAAAAGTGATTAACCTTGGATGTATTCAGATATTCAGTATCTGAGCTACCAATAATCTACAGCTACAAACCCCCAATGCCGATTTGGCTATCGGACATTAATGGCAGGTAATTGCTAAGATAATCATCCTCATATTTAAAGCCGTCAATCGCAAATTACATATCCAAGACAAAAGCAAAGTTAAGACTTTTGAGCTTTGAGATTGGGCGTTTTGGAATAGCTAGGGTAATTAATGCTCCATTTAAGGGTCTCTTAAATATCAAATGGCCATTTATTTGCATCTGGAGCCACGTAATATCTTTGAGAATAATAATGAATAGGAAGTGCCAAAGGTGAAAAGATTAGACGTAGATGTTGATAAACAACGAGTAATTTTTATGACAAAATGCTATCATAATCCTATCGCTCGAAGGGGATTTAAGTTCCATAGCCGCTATAATTCCTGATGACAGATGGCTTGTTAAATATGCTAATATTATCTCATAAAATGTTTTTAAGGTACAGTGATAATGGTAATGGCCACGTTAACTCCTTGGGTATGTAAATACCCTCCCGCTGTAATAACGCTACACGATGAGCTTCGTAATAGAAAGATGCACGGAAATAGCCTGTTTAACATTTAAATTGCTCTTCGGGCCGGCATTGACTTTTTACTTTAAACGTTCAAACAATATTATACATTCTTATATACTTCGTATTGTAGAATTTTAGTTTCGACCAAAGGATCCAGCTGGTTTTAGGTCCCTTGGTGCTTGTTTGTTGCATTGTTGCATGAAAAATGTGAGAATGCAATTAAAGATGAATACATGCAATGAACTGCAATCTACATTCATATTACAGAAATGGTCATAACATGTGTAATAACCTTAACATGATGTCTTGAAAATTAAGAAAATCCTATTACAAATGTTTTTCATTGTTAGACTCCCAAGAACTTGGTCAGGGTGGCAGTGTGACCAGAAACCTAGCTTAGTAGTTTCTATGCACTGTATCTTAACTTTAATCTTTAGTTTTTTTTGCGAATTTGTTGTGAATAAGGAAAATAGCATTAACATTTTAAAAAGATAAAACTCCAGGTTTTTAAATAAAATTACTTTCATGTGTAAGCAAGTATATTTTTTGTAAAAAATTTGCCGGATACGGAAAAAGTCGCAGCTTTTGGAGTCTTCCATCCATTTCCTTTTTTAATCATTATTCAAATAAGCTGCATTTTTTATTGGTCTACGCACATTGTTATGATAAAGAGGTAAGGAATTCCTGACCGTCTGTTGTAATCATACCTCATACCTAGTGATGCTTATAGTATGCGTTGTCTGTAGTCGGTAAAATCATCGTTCATCAAGATTCTAACTTCCGCAACGGCCGATATGAAACGAAAAATATCATCCGGGTAGTTTTCAATTAGCGCTTTTCATTCCTGGTATTTATAATTCCGTAAGATACCGTGTTCCTTCACACTTTGATAAATTTCGGCGCAGATGTTAGAATATTCTCTGGTATTCGGGGAGTTGGCCCCTTTTTCTCATCTCATGAACAAAAAACTGTTGTTACTTTATGTTATGTTGTTATACTGAATACAGCTTAAAGGCACAGCATGACAATATAAGCGTACCTTAGCTAGGTAGATATGTAACGATACTTATTACTAGTGACACTCGAATAGACCATCTGCATTTATCTTTTTATGAATACATAGAAAACAGTCTTATATTTTCTGTGATATAGTAGCGGTGATAGGTAATATTTTTTTAAATCTCGAAAATGAAAGGGAAATATCGATAACCAAGAACAGACGATGAAATCAAGTCTATTATACATTCATAAGATTTATATATTTCGTGGATGAGTCGGCGGCATTGGCATGAGCACCTTTATTATTAAAGTCTTACTGCTTTAACCAGTAGGAAAAAGTTAATAACATTAGTACTCTAGCATAAATGAACTCTGAAGGTTGCACAAGGCTGAATAGAGGTCTGTAGTCTGTTTTGTTGTTTGTTTTTTTATACATCTATTTACAATTCAATGTACAATGTATCGACTCAGAGTATTTAATAAAAAGTTGTAACGAAACCAAGACTCATTCTAATCTGACATGATTATATGCACTTCTTAGCGTAAATGTGTAGGCTCAAGTTAATTGCACTAGCAATTCTTCAACACGTTTTTATGTAAACTTCTTTCTGTGAGATCAAATGAAATTGAAACTTATCCAAGTACACTGATCTTTCACGAGAGTTTCAATCCCACCAAGCAAAAGTCAAACACTTATTTTATTTTCATTTACACTGAAATGTTGTTGCACTCTATTCCTCGATTTGATTGCAACCACGTAACTGCATTCATCCTTATCTCTTGTGTTTAGAAGAATGTAAATGCAAGGGCTATAAAGAAAGCAGAATGATTAGCCAAATCAAATCATCAATCGTAAACCGTATCATCAAAGGCATCTTCCCTTTATTTGGGATTTTTGGTTTTGTCGCTAAGCCCTTATTCGGCAAGTCGAGTTTCTGGATATTTAAATCACCTCTTTAGAATTAACTTCAATTGTGTGCAAGTGCATTTCCAAACTTTATCTATAGTTTAGAATTTGGTAACAAAAACTAGCCAGCCCCTTTGACAACGACCTTCAAAATCATCCAAGAGGTTTCCAGAATAGTTTGAAATTCTGAACTCACACTTAGAACTTTTTTTTGTAAGAAGTAAGAAACTCCAACTGAGATAACCCATTTATTTAATACACTGCAGAGGTATTTATGAGGCTACCCGCTAATGGCAACAAACCAATGGGATAGAAACTATTTACAATGGTTGGGCAATAGCGATATATGCGTTAGAACGATTTTTTAACATAATATTTTCAGAGTTTTTTGGTCTTTATTAGCACCGCACATTATCGAGCTGTTCACATGAATTTTATTTTTTATTCAGAATTGCATTAGAATATTTTATAAATACATGCGTTTCGATACATGTTCGTCTTTTGCTTAAAATTGTGTAACATAGGTTGATTTAAAACCAGTCAAAATATTACATGGATAGGAAAAGCACAGTGAAGGTAAACGCTGCAAAGTATTTTCCCGTTCACATTAATGTGATTTATGGTAGTTGAGCGTTTATAACAAAGTCTTGGACTAACATTCTAAATCTAGTAATTTATTTTGCTCGTTGAACTACAAGCAGTTTTCATACATGGTATGGATGTAGGCAGATTACTTTTTTTTAGCAACAGTCTGAAAATGCAAGTGTTTAAGAAGGTATTGCATTTAAATGAAATGAAAACTTTAAACACGTTTTTTTAACCGAGACCAACTGGCACATTTCGGAGGAAAACAGCTTGTGGAGATTGGAGTTGGACACATTTGGAATTTCATGCTTATTTATGGTCTCAAACTATCAATTATGATAACACTTGAGAGCGAAAATAGCCATAAATTATGTATAACTCATTGAATCTCAATTCTCACGCTCTTATTCAGTTCATCGAATACTTTCTTTACGTTCCTTTCTGGTTGTTGACTTTAATATTCAAAACATCCGTTCTCCAAATCCGAATAAAAATTTATATGCTAACAAATATTTATATGTTTTTCATCGAACAGGGATCTTTCCTCGCACTTGAGTGTGAGATTGCAAGAGTTAATTTATCTCTCTCTGAGTGTTTAGGGTTAACCGATTAAGAATTAATGAATCGAAAAGATCAAAAGAGAAGAGGAGCATTGCCAGCAACAAACTTTGTGTGTAATTAGGCGAACATCGATATCGACATCAAGACGCTAGAATTAGCTAAGAATTAATGGACATCATTGAGATAAAGCTGTCAGGTTAGACGGCTGGAATAAAAAGGCTAAGAAAGGAATTGCTCGGGTAAAAGCAAAGAGGTTTTTATAATAGACTAATTATCTCAATTTAAAATACCCGGATGGATGTAATTTATTGCCTTTCCACATTTTATCAGTGCACTTATCTCTCGGCTCAATTGTTCATTTAATGATATCAGGATTTTTTAGGTCAGGAATGCACACACAGGAGGAAGTTTCCTGATTGAAGTGTACAATGTTATCCTTAGCTGCTCACCAGTGACTGGAAATCTCATTTTCTCTTGGGCTTTATGTAATCCGGTTTTTGGGTGGTTTGTGTTTATTTGAAAACATTCAACACAGGATAAGGAACTAACTGGATAGAAATATTATGCATCACTGGGGATGAGATAAAACTAAAAGTAGATTGGGATTTCAAATTGAGTCTGTTTTTTTTCTAGGTGTGTTAGACGGATTTCATGGTTTGTAGTTTTGATAAATCAAGATTGTATCTCATCGTGAGCATCATTTAGTCCAGAGAGAGTCAAATACGTATATAAAAAAGTGCTGAAGAATCCTCCCTTTCTGGGAATTAATGCTTTTCACGAGTTCTTCATCAGCCTTCAGAAAATGATGCATGACGGAGGACGAAACTGAATGATCAAGCCTTAAACTACAAAAATTGACTTCAGCAACCCTTTATATCAGCACATTAGAGGAAACGAAGCAATGCCTAACTCCTTTTACATAAACACTCAATTATCACCACGAGTACCAACTGGATAAGGAAGTCAACGAACGATATGATCAATATATAAATAAAAAATAATTATCCAGAACTTTCTGAGTATCATAAAAGAGTCTTTGGGTTAAAAGTAACGTGATTTGACAGATGGGAATGTTTACCATCCTTTTTCATCATCATACGGAAATCCTGAGTCAAGGCTTAACGCTAACCCTCAGTCAGTCAGTAAGTCAGTTTTGGTCTAACCAATCTCAATCTGGATGTTTATTACTTCAACCACACCACAATCTTTTACTGACAGGACGAACGGATATGAAATGAAAGCGAAAGTACCAGCCTGGTTTTGATTCTGAATATTCTGATTAGGTATTCTGTCTCACCCGTTCTTTGCTGCTGACTCGACGTGATAAACTGTGAACTGCTAGCATTCTATTTTATGGAGACGAGATGATTTTGCCAGAGTAACATCTTTTAAAACTTATGCTAATGTCAAAAGCCAAACCAAAATTAACCAATACCGATCTTCGGTTGATTTAGAACATAAGCTCACTCAAGAATTCGACTTTAGCATTTGTCTTGTCCTTCAGTTATTGTGGTTTCATTCCAATAGTAGCATTTCGGTACATTTTCGAGTCATGACCAAATCATAACTCAAACTGATTCTTCTGTACACTTGGAAAATTTTTTCAAGAAGCCTTAGTTTTATAAAATGAAGTTTCCTACGTCTTGGTGACTCCAAGGTGTCGTGACTTTTGTTCTCAAAGACACCCTTCATTGATTCTATATGAGAGAAGGGTGAATTTGTATTGTCGATGGTCTTCTAGCCGGACTTCTTACATGACGATATGAAGATACGACGCTGGAAGTTACAATAACCATTAACTTGGTGCTTGGTCCGCCCTGTCTGTCTCCTGCTTATGATTCTATGAGACTTGGGTTTTCCTCGTCTTGTAGTTGTCTCATTTTACATGGAACTTTACAGGAGCCAAGTTTCTAATAAGAATTACCTCTTGGAAAAGGATGCTGTATGTATGTCTGTAAGTTGTTAGATGTTTCTCTTGCTGGGTACGTATAATTAGAAAATTGTATCACTCGCTTTAATGATTTGAGTCATCCCATCTAATCTAATAGAAAAGGGATTCGAGTTAAAACAAACAGCTAAGGTTATTAGGTAGAAGGCCGGTCGTGAATCTCACATTATTTTGTCTCCAGACAAACTTATATTCAATACGTATATAAGTTTGATTCTTAAACTTTACATGAATGTCACAGGAGACTTATAAAAACTACCGACTGTGCAGCAGACAAAATAGTTGTGCATACAAAAACTTGGTTTTGATTAAATTGATATGGAGGAGGGTTAAGGGCTCCATGGAGGAAAGTTCATTTAGCTCATAAAATAAAATGTGGAATAAGCGATGGCATAATGGAACTTTGATTTTTTTATGTGAATATCTACATCCGAGCAACGACATGTACGATGTACTTCTTATAACCAGCATCAGACTTATATAGTTTTAGCCCGTTATTTAACGGCTTATATGGTTACCTTTGTCTGGCCGTCGTTCCGTCTGTCCGTCTGTCCGTCTGTAACACCGATTACAGCCGACAGAGTTGACCGATCGTTGTCAAATTTTGCACACACTCTCTT
>JAQGBQ010000324.1:0-25457 GCA_034698485.1 Vertagopus arboreus | reverse complement strand
ATACTCACCATGACTCTGCTTGTAGCTTTTTTTTGTTTTTTTGGTTGGAATGCAACTATGATTTTGGAAGAGGACACCTCGCAAGTAATGGTATAGTTCGGATGAAACAAGTGACAAGATTGACTTTGAATTTTTATTGCCTTGGATTTTATCGTTTAGGTGTAAGGACTGAGGAAGGTCACATTTCCTTTGTAACAGATACCTCTCAAACTAAGAAGATGGAATGCAAAGGATTTAGATTTTTTGAAAGATTTGTACACATCCATTCTATTCACATCTTCAATCTTCTGCGTGTCTTTAGGCTTAACTCTTCGGTTTGTACTCATATGTTGCATTACATCTAAATTCAAAGCCGGTAGGAAATAATGGTTGTCATTTAATAGTACGGAAGGACGAAACTGCAATACTAAACCGTGGAATGTCTAATTAGCTTTCGTGATGTATATGTAATTGATAATTTAATTTTAAACAAATTTATTTTTTTATTTTTTACAGTCATTTCAAGGAAGCCAAGGAAGAGCGTATCTCTTCAACTCTGTGTAAGTTAATCATGGGAAAAGTGAAAATTTTGAAACCTTGATTGATTGTTTGCGATAAGTTGTATGAAAAATTTGTTAATACTATAAAGAACAAAGGATAGAGTGACTAAAGTACAAGATTTGAACTGCTTTATTATCGATATTATGTTGAATCAAACTGGACTTTAAGTCTAAGTAACATTGTCCAAGTATGTATGTTTTGTTGTTTTTATTTAATTCTAAACTTTGAACTTGTAAACGACTTTTAGGTTTTTTTTAATACAAGCTGTTTAAACTTAAATCGTAGCCTTGATTCATGAAGTTAGCAGTTCGAGTTAGATTATCTACGATTTTCTTCACTTGACTCATTTCTTGATTATAATTAGGATTGTTTTCTTCGATGATTGATACAATTAATCTGTTTCATGTTGCGAATTTTGATGCAGATTGGCTGCAAATTGGGTACACCTATGAAAAAATATTAAATTAAGTCAAAATATTTTATTTAACCAGAATAATGAATTAAATAAATGAAAGAAGCTTTATAAAATCAAATTATCTTGACAAGAAAAAAGATCAGAGAAGAAAAAACGGAATTGATAGAAATAAAAAATCGGACTCAAGCGTTAAGTAATATCAAAATGGAAACTTAATAAATTGTGATAAAGACTATAAGCTAATATTTCTGAAAATAAAAACGATTGCTAATGATTTGTGGATTTTTTACATTCAGGGTTAATGTCGGATGCGGTCCGGCAGAAGAGCGGGTCTTGCTAACTGGTCTTCATGCAGTGGCAGATATCTACTGCGAGTGCTGTCGAACCACTCTTGGTTGGAAATATGTAAGTTAAACAAAATGCTAATTACATGCTAATGTTATGAATGTATTGATGTTAAAATTTGTGGTATTTTGTACAGGAGCATGCCTTTGAATCTAGTCAAAAGTACAAAGAAGGAAAATACATCATTGAACTGGCGCATATGGTAAAAGAGAATCAATGGGATTGAGACAAGGCCAGGGTGAACCAGCTGGGCACTCAGCCCGTGACACCAGCAGTTGTTCGTCCTACAACCACATGCGGAAGTCCTGACTACTTTGACCCTTGGGTCATTCCACAAGAATCCTATGAGTCTAATGAAATTTCAAGTCAGAACTGTCCGTCGTTGATGTCATGTTTATCACTCTTCCGTCGCCTCTTCTCTTTTATCTGGCAGAGCGTTTGGCGGTGACCCCTGGCCGAAGAAACAAACTCATCCAGTCTACTCAAGTTCTGTCCAACCTTTTCTCTCACATGGTGTACTTCAAGCGTCTAACAAGATACGCGTCTTTTGATCTCTCTCTCTCTCAACAAAAAATATATGGATTTTCAACCGAGTGAATTACTTCCTGTAAACAGCGTTGGATTTACCATACAAGTGTTATATTTAATTTTTAATTCATACGCCGTCCTCCGTTCAATCGCTTTGAAGTACCGTCTTCATGGACTCATAGATTTCTAAGGGTGGACACACCAGCCACCAACTTAATGTTGCATAAAACTCAGTGTCGCGTATTGTTGCAGTTTTGGCAGCCGGGAATGATAGTAGGTGATCAAGTCGCTGGCGAATATGAAATGTAATGTATCGATGTATAACTATTCGAAGTATAGAGATATAGAGTATGAAAAACAAAAAAAATAATTTATTTGAACCTGTAAGTACAGCTAAACAGTAGTCTTTCGAAAGCGTAATAGAAGCTAAGCAGACATCAGGATTCGGGATGTACTTAAGAAATACAAAGAGGATATAGAATTACGAAAGATGAAGATACAAGTCGGCGAAGAGAATGATAAAAATTAAAATGATTTTGGACATCTACTAAATCAAAATAGTAATCTCAGTGATGTTGGTCAAATTGAACTCAGATGGGTGCAACGATACACTGTTTGATTTCTAGAAGAATGAAAGTATTTGGAATTTTCGGCGAAAAACAGCAACGACTTTGTTGATTGGTTTCACCAGTGTTTTATGTACAGTTACCCGTGTTGTCGCCAGCGAAATAATGAACAAACGAGTGCTTATTACTTTCATCAAAAGAAAGTGGAAATACAAATCTTGTGAGAAAAACCCCCACTCTGTGATAAACTGTCTGACTGATGAATATATATCGAACCCCATTAACACACACACGATGACCATATTCTGTTATGGTCAATTACGCATAATCCCCCTACTTCGCAACCCCCCACGGTAACACGAGATATAATACATCAAACTAGACAAACTCCGAAAAAGCATAAAGTGTTAGCGTTTGTTTTCTAGTAATTATACGAAAACCTTTTGTTGCTCTTAAATTAAAATAATTCGAATATGTATAAGAGATAAATATAAAATATATATATAATATTATAATTAAACTACTACTACTGTTAAACGCAGTTATGAATGTGATTCAAGACGAAGAAAAATACCTGCATTTGTGAGAATGTGTGCAAACGAATATAATGCATGTAAATGTCGAATAGAAACTATTACTGTCAACAGATTAACATTTCTTCAAAATTTCAAGATAACAATTGGTTCTATAGATTTTCCTTTGGTTGTAATATTTACTGTATTTAGTGGGCTAAGGTAATTGTATAAGTTCTGACTTTTTTTAAAAGCGTGTATCTACTAGACTTTTAATCGATTTTATGAATTAGTTAAGTGTCGCATAATTATAATTGAGTTTCGTTGATTAACCTGGGTGTATGAGATGTACGTTACATTACGCAGTAACTATTTCGCGCGTTAGATGATAAGGTCGAATTAATCCATTGTTTTTTCATACTTTTTTTACGTCGCGTAGAAGCTCTACCGGAAACTATGTGTTGCGGTTCACAGTTCTCTGATTGACTTTGCGTTTTAAATTTTAAATACTGTTTAGGTTCTCAACATTTATCTTCAAATAAAACCTACACGCTCTTGTTTGAAAATGTAAGCTTCATTTACCTCCTGCAGAAAGAATTATAACTCGAATAATCTGTATTTTTAATATACTCTTCATCCGAAACATCATCGTAGTTATACGTAATTGCGCTTAGACGACCGAGGGCTTCTAATCTTTAAGAAAAAATGTATATTTGTATTTGTAACTAAAGAAGGCTTATTAATTACGCTGATTACAAAGCAATGCATGTCAAATATCAACTGTTTCTTAGTAATATGTAACCATATTAATGTCCACCTCCATTTATAATCGTAGAGTTGGACAAGTCTGTTGTAAAATGACTTGATATACATCTCCATAGTTCATAGTTATTGAACATTGACGCAATCCTTTGGATATTTTTGTTTAGAAGCGCTGAAAAGCAAAAAATCAATTAAGTTGTTATATCAACTTTCAAAATATTACATACACATTTATACATTTTTCTGTTTGCATACCATACCTGAAAACCTTCCTTTTTTGTGCATGATGACCAATAAGAAATTGAAAAAAATGTTAGTAATTAAGGAATAATTCTAGAGCAATTGCGCCGCATGAGGATTAACTAAAAATATAGAACGCACACCCCTCTATTGCATATATGCATTCAGATTAGCCTATTGCTGATATACAGAATTCCATTTTCAAATTTTAAACCCTCACAGGTTATTTCAATGTCCATGAAAAATTTAAATGGTGCGGGCTCATCAGATTAAAATACGTATATTATCTTATCCTGCAGATTCCAGTGGCACAGAGCCCTTAGCTACATATGACGACTGGCTATTAAATATTGACGGACGTGTGTAGACCAATCAATTCCGTTCTTAATTTTTAAAATATCTTCATAAATAAATATGCTTACAGTTCTCAACAGCCCAAGACCATCTACCAGAACATCCACAACATTTATGAATCACTCCTTATTAAGCACTTATATACAACTTAGGCCAAAACATTTCAACAATCTTTAAGCGTTTAACGTTACTGAATGGCTTGAAAATATCGAAATATGGTTAATTGGGATAGAAGTTTAGAAAGTATATACTGACGCAAAGGCTTCAATTCATCAGATGTAATTACTAGAAATGCTCTAGATTAATTGCTTGGCTGCCTAGCATTTAAATACATGGATCGCTATTCCAAAAAAAATGATAAGATGGCTTTGCGGGACTTGCGGTACAGACCTTAAGAAAGATATCGAGATTCGAGATTTATCGTGTTATTTTCAAAGTATAATAAAATATAACCCCTGCGTGTTTACCCCAGAGCGTTAGAACTATTTAAAATGAATTTAATGAATTAATCATGTATAAAATGTCTTGTTAGATGTTGAGAAGATTGAAAGATAAATGTAAACTCTAAACTGGTGCTAGTTATACAATAACTCAATTTCACAAAAAAGTACAATGCAAAAATATGTAAATTGCGGCTATATTTGTGCTCTAGTTCGTAAGTATCTGTATAACCGTGCGTTTTACATTGAGAAAAATTAAATACAGCATAGTCGAGGAAATTTTGTTCTTCCGGTTCAGTTATTTTTGATCCCCTTCTAAGGATATGAAATCGATCACTATAGTTTACAAAAGTTATCAAACTGTCTCATTGCGATCTATCCAAATTCGAACTGCCATATAAGAAAAGATATAATTATTCTTAGAATTCCTGTCTGTTTAATGATTTTGTTAAAATTCCATTTGATGATGCACGTAAATATAACATTCGTGCTTTTAACAAAAGGCATAAAAAACAATTTGTTTTTAACAGCAGTAAACTTACATTTTACTTTACAAGAGATGTTTGCAGTTCAAATTAAAATTAGATCGATCTACTGTATATCATTTATTTCTCTCTATAGGACATTTAAAAGATTCATCTATAAAATATCTAAATTTTGCTATACTGTGTCATATTGATTTAAATTAGCTACTCATTATGATCGAATTCAAAATGGTCCTATATTCTCAACTTCAATTGATAGAAATACGAATTTGTTTGATAGCTAGAACAACCATCAAAATAACTCCTGAAAAGCATGTATTGCATAAAAAACAACAGGAGAATCGATGAAAAATATTTAAGTTAACAAATTGTAAGTAAAAATCCTCCAGATATAATTATTGTGTAAGTATTTCTTATTTGTAAGTATCGTATTCTATAACACACACTACATACATGCGTTTTGGTATGAACGCAAAGATTCTCTGACCTGGTCGGTAAGGTCGCTATGCTAGATTTATTTTGTACCGTTGAGTGTAATGCATATATAAAATTCATGATAATAAATATACGTTTTTAAAGTCACACCTTCAAGCTCTTTATACATTCTGTTCACCTACTCACAACCATTTGGCATAAAGCTCATAGCATTATTATTATTATCATCATAGAGAGAGACCTAATACCAGACAAAAGTACCATTTCAGATATCTCAATTCTGTCTCTGTTACACAACTGTTACAGAATTCCAGGAGAGAAGATTCGGTATTAGGACAAAAGACTGTATCTATTTGAAAAAAATAGCATGGTAGAAAGTTCACGTTCCATCGGGTTTTTAGCAGACCATTAGAATTCTGGAAGGAATGGAGCCCATTTATTCTTGTTTTATTATAAAAGCTTCGCGTATTTACAGGATGAAAAATATAGAGGCAGAGAATGGAGGCGAGAGAAAAATCACAGGGAGACGTGTGAGGCAGATGCCCGCTTCTGCTTATCGTGGTTCACGCTTCGGTGACTTTTGTAATTTTGTCAATCGTTTTTTCTCGGGTATGGTTAAAGTGCTCATTCGTGCTGTACCAGTATCAAACAACTGGAATTGGTGTATTTTTCATAGTTTACGTCATCTATACACTTTGCAAGGCTGACTGAAAGTAAATAATTGATAAACAAATAAATCAGAGAAAAATAAATAAGTTTGGTTCATTTTAGGAGTTTAAATTTGGGGGTTTTGGGCAGCAGTTTTAAAAAAAGCTTCAAAAATAAAACCAAATCATCATGGATGTTGAAACTGTATGAAATTATTGATATAGGAAGCATTTCTGAGAGTTAAAAATAGTTTTTACAGAACATTTCATCAATGGCCAAAGAAAAAAATTATCATTGTGGTCACAAATTTCTTGTTATGAAGAAATAGTTTACCGAATTTAGGATTACGATATTGTTTGAATCAGTAAGATGTGTTTATAACCTTTTCAGACTGGTTTTCTAATTTGTAATAAAACCTGGAACAATTGTAGAAGTTTATGACCAAAAGCATCGTACGACATTATTATCTGATGATATAAACATAACTCTTGTTCCCAGCCATTCTTCATTTGCTTTGTAATCAGTATCGCAATAACCTGCAGTGTGGAAAAATATCTAGAACTAGTCTGTAAAACTGATGAATAAACGAAATAAAACAAAAGTGTTATCTTTATTGAGGTTGAAGCCAATACAGCTTAAATAAACCGTTATACCGATGCACTAAAATTTGCCTGGGCAAAGATGTATGTAGCAATGGCAATGATTATACAATAAGAACACATGCGTAATAAAAAATATTTAAAGTACGTTTCGTGAAGATTAAGGAAATGCTTTTGTGTTTTAAAGATAGCTATTAATTAAAGTCATAAGAATTTTATTAGAAAAAGAGTTGGCGTCACGAATAATTTTGGTAATTCCATATAATTATTACTAACGACAAAAGACGACACGGGTAATTTCCATTCTGATGTTTTAAAGTTGGGACAAAACTGGGAATAGGGAAATGGCAAAACCTTTAGCAAAAAATAAATTGCATATTAAGGATGATTACTATCTATAAAAACTAGACTAGAAGAGTAGAAATTTTATGACAACCAATCTTGATGCAATCATGAAATGCATAAACAAATGATCACCACTGATTAAATCCCTGTATTAAATATTTATTCCAGACACATTTCAATTGCATATTTTTTTAGATTTTTTATCAAACGAAAGATTGTTGGCAATTGCTTTTTATTGTCTTAATATCTAATTCTCGTATGGAATAGAAAATCATCTTCTGATCCAGCACACAACCAAATTATTTCATTGTTAATTTTTTTTATTATGGATCTTCCGCATATTTATATAATAAATATATATTATAAGCTGCCGTATTTTTACATTCAGTAAACTTACTTTTTCAAAGTAATCTGAGGTGCATCATCACGCTGATAAGAAGAATGACGTAGCTTAAGTAGTTAGTCATCAATGTATAATCAAGTAAATATTTTTTGCAGTTCCAGTGTGTAATACAGTTCCTCATCCTGGCATATTAATGTTAGCTTGGTAGTTGGCGTGAGACGATATTGTTACACAATTACCTGCATACTTACTACACATAGATTTTTTGGACTTTCCACACTCATTCCAATTTACCAACTGACGAATTTATAAAGCTCTTTACATTACTAATTTCTTAGCTTCATCATGATGATAGCATGTAGCAATTGAAATACTCACAATAAAAAAAGGCTTTCCCCCAAGTCATTCTCCTAGAGAGAGAAAAAAATATATTATTTCTACTTACACATACATATCTATTCTACCTTTTCTATCATAGTAAACATCATCACATCGTACGATGTTCAAATTACTAGATTACTATGAGGTAGGTTCACTATTAAATATATAGTCGACCAGGTTTACGCTTAGTTTGTAGTTTGAAACCTCATAGACTAATGTGTAAGACCTCATTCCATCAGTGCTTTAGAAATTGTGTGAAGAAAATGAGGAAATATTCTCCTGAGAAAGTTCTTCTATGAGATTGTATTATTTGGAGTTACGAGGAAAATAAAAGAGATTTTCTGACTTGGACAACATCTAGTCTAAAGTACATACCCATTATATGTATAATGCAATATGATCACCTCGGTATTTATAGAAACGTGAAACAAGAGTTTTTAGATGATGAAGAGTAACAACATTTTATTCTATAGTTGCGTACTGCTTTGGTCAAAGGGCAATAGGGACCAGCGGTAAGATTACAACACGATCTTGGAGATCTCGAATCCTCATGAAGAATAAATCATTATAGACACATTTAAGACAAAAATTTGAGTAGTTGGTGGTACTCATATAGTTATAGAGATGAATATGAAAGGTGATGATGGTAAAGATTATTGATATAATAATAACATTATGTATTAAAGTAATGCATATCTCCGAATTCCGTAAGAATCCATGTGGAGGATGGAAGCACCCAAAAGAGAAGTGATGTCGAATGGGGTGGATTTGGATGGGCTTTTGTGGTTAGAACTTCGGTCGTGTTAAAAGAGATCTCTATATTCTAGAGATTCTACATCGTCAGCCAAAAAAGCCTTTTACTTTTCCTCTCATCTTTGGCCAACTTCTTTTTATATACAGGTTCCTCATCAGGGCTCCAGTTCCAGTGCTCTATCCGCCTGATATCCGAGAAGAGCCCACATTTTCTTTTCACCATTCCTTCGGACAAGGACTTCCAACAAAATCCATAAAAACAAAATTTTGTACGAAAGACAAAAAAAATAAAATAACTCCAAGAATTTAACAGCCCCTGAAATATAAATATACCTACACACAGTTAGTAAAATTTAGTTCCAAGATACAAAGCTATTAAAGATTTCAAGACTTTAGAGCTTTGAAACCTTTCAAAGCTGTAATAATAATAGTTGAGTCCGTGGGAGACACTGAATTACTCATACAAATACACATATATAAGTACGTACAACACATTCACTACGCTCAACTTATGACTTGTAGAAGACTACATAACAAGAGATATTAGTGAACATCCATTCATTCATCACAAAGCCACTCACCCTCATTCATCTCGAAATTCGTAATCCTTTACTAAATTATTCAACATCACCTCATTCATTTTCATTCACAGTCCGAACCAATTAGTAATCAAAAAATATAACCTTGAGAGGCAAACACACATAATTTTTTTTAAATATAAAATTGTGTAGCAAAAATTTACTAATAACTGTAATTGTTCTAGCAGTAAGGAAATTGTGAGATTGGAAACATAATATTTCCTTGAAATACGAGTAAACCACACGAAAACCTTTAGTCTCAACCTTCCTATTTAGAAGAGGACCTTAGATTAATAGAACTTACAAGCATAATACATTTTCAAAGACCTACCGGTTTATGAAATTCTAGCCATTCCAGAAAATTTAAAAATAAAGTTTCTAATTTATATTTTTCTCAGATCTAATTTTTTTTTGTCCAATCTCTATTATACAAGATTGATATCAGGCATTCGCAATGTCCATAAATCTAATGAAGAAAGTTTCCCTATATGGAGTCCTCACATTGTGTTTTTTAGTTACTTATACCAAGTCAGACGACAATGACAAACTTGTCAATTATATAACTACCGACTCATTACCGGATGGTGAACAAGAACTCCGTATGAGATTCGAAAATGTGATCGTCCGTGAGACTTCCGTCATCCAGGAGAATCGTCAGGGAATCAGGTATGGATTTCTGTTTACATTTTTATAGCATTCTTAATGCATTTAGTTTGCATCCAATTTTTGCATTGTGATTTTTTGATTGTCGAACAGTCGTGCAGATATAAGTCATGGAAGAAATGTAGGATGAAAACATAAATCAAGGCCAATGAAATCAAAAGTAACATAGGTACATACAACAAATTACAACATGCAATTTAATAAGTCGCCCACAATTTTGTCTCATGCAGATTTTGTTTAAAAACCTCTCGACTATTATTGAGCTGTGGGTAAAGGTTAGGATCATTACTGTATATATGCACAAAGTTACTACTTCTCCACATGTAATTTCATGTAAAACTATATATTTTTTAAATCTGTTTTCCTACATGTTTATTTAAAAAACGGAATTGTTTACTAACAAATGAATAATATAATTACATGTTTTACAGAAATATGGAAATTATTGATGCTTTTAGTCTTTCAGTTTCTTAGTCTTTATGCATTCTCCATGAAAAATAAAGCAAACAACGGCAACGGCAACGGCAAGAATTCATGTGCGAGTTTATAAGGAAGAATTTTGTTGTTAGTTAGTTAGTTAGTACAGGATTTTGTAAAAGAATTTTGCATTCCCTTCCGTAAGTATTGGAGCGAGGCTTTCTGTTTACAAATTAATATCATGGGGTGACATTCTATCTATTCTCCGCGTGCTCTCTGAATCAGTTAGTTAATAGTTTGTATAAAGGTTTGACATGTTTCAATGGTTGCAAATAATGTAGACAACCTTCGCAAAAACATCGACCTCCCTTTGCTAAATTTCAATTACGAGTTGATGAACTCTGATGTATGTACGCTGTTTTGTATTCCTCTGGAATTGAAAGCTTTACTACAAACAGTCTCGACTATGAGAGAATCTCTTTTTTGATCTAATTTAAAGCAATCGGCTGTCCGGCAAATTAATTAAATTAAGTAGTTACTCTAGATATTTTGAAATTAAAACCATGTCTGACTTGCAAAACCCGCATTCACAAATCATTTAGATAAAAAGTTAGATTAATTAACGCTTCGGTAGTTTTAGATTATTTTAGTAGACCAATAAAGTTCAAATTTCATGTGCTCACGTTGCTTAATTCGTTAATGATTTTCATTTTTTTTCTCACGTATCAAATTTTGTCGGTGCATATCATCAATTCCTATTACAGGTTCAAATTACTTTTTGGATTCAGAGCCAATTGTCTTTGTAATTAGAGTCAAACATAGAACTAATCTCAAGTTTCTACTAAATTAAAATTCCAAAAACCATAATAAAGTACTTTATGAAGTTTTGACGGATTATGTGAAATTTGGCTTGTGAAATCAGCTTAGACGTCCAATAACTTAAATTTGGCAAAAAAATGGTTAGTCTAGTGCTTATAATTATCTTTATCTACAGGCATAGTTACATTAACATAATGGTCAGACACATCAATTAAAGTAGTTCTTAGAAGCCTATCGTCCTAATATAATATAATAAATAGAGGTCTGACTCCAGGAAGAGATCACAGAAATGGGGTGACTTCCAAACGTTAAAATTGGACTCATGTCATGGGCAAGTTGGCCGGTTAGTAATACATGCAAAGTAAATTGTGCTCCAACTGCTGCTTGTCCGATTTACTTATCTGATGCTCTAATAATAATAATGGGGAGAGACAAGCGGAAATGTTTTGTAGGACTGGCATTATTCGCATTCATTCATTTTCATTGGTCTATCGATGGCATCATACGATACAAAGCTACCACAACTCTTTTGTTGTTCTTGCATCAACTGATCTTCCCATCCATATATCCAAATGCATATGTGTACTAAATTACTAACTAACTAATAAAATACACTTCGTCAGCCTGCAGTCTCGGCACGCTATCAAATCATCAAACAATATGACTATGGAATGAACTATGCTTGTAGATTGTAGAAGAAATTCCGTCAGAGTCACACATAAACATTAAATTATGATTTTAAATTGATTGTTGGATTGTTTTACGGGAAGGAAGCCAAGGGTGTTTCTTTTAGCCGATAGTCTCGAATTTTCTATTTCTATACTTAATATAGTAAGACGATTCATCATCGTATGATGGTGGTGGCCTGATCTTTCTATAATTTAGAGTAACCCCTCCGGCTCTTTATTCGTCATGTTATTCTTAACTATCTTAACTCACTCACAGTTCCTCGTTATGATTACGACGACTGACGGGTATTTAAAACCGAGAGGGTGAGACATTCTTACTCATAATGTTTAACAGTCACACTTTATATGATTTAACTTACTGATTACATTAGTAAGTGTTAAATGCTGAGTTAATATATCTGAATCATGGACACATATGATAGTATTGTTTAGTAATTTCATTTTTGTAAGCCATGGGGGTAGCTTTTATGTCTTGCGGTAAACGAGTAGGCAGGTTTACACGTAGCGCATTTCTTTATCTTTACTTGATATGCATGTCATAATATTTCGTATTCCATTACTTACTACTTTGGATCATGTGGCTGTGACTATTAAAACGGCATACAAAAATGGTTTTTGACCATTGCACAGTCCAGTTAAATGTTTTTTAAAAAATGAAGTCTTTTTCTACTAAATTCGGCTTTTAAGTTGGTTATGGTAATATAACAGCAACTCGACCAGTCTATTTCCTAACTGCCTTTGTCCAGTGTGACAGCTATTTTAAAATTTTGGGCTAATTGCAACAGAACAATTAACAGAAGAATTAGAACGCTTATGTATAAATAAGAATATTCATAAGGACCCTTTTCATAGTCACAGCCACAGATTATAATGGCTTGCTTGAAGTTTCTCATCGTTTGATTGACAAGAGATAATTAGTAAATGGGAAGTAATTGAATATAAAGTTGAAAAAATAGTCTAGGGGCAGTCTGCTTAGTAGATACTTTACGAGACAATAATATGTTATCTGTCGGCGTGTCATGTTTTAAATGATTATATATGTAGTTACTCAAGCCCTTTCTTTGAATATTAATTAGATAAGATTTTATCATCGCTTTAGTTTAAACTGCACTGGCTCGTCGGCTTTCTCCAAGGCCTGAAGGCTATAGGTAGGATTGGAGGTAGAAGGTCACCTTACAGCTTGTAAAAGCTAAAACACATAATTAATTAACCGAAGCAAATTTGAATGACCTTGTCAAATATTCTTATATTTAATTTTTATTGGGTGAGACTGAAACAGTATAATGTAAGTGGAGCAGTTCTTGTCATAATGTAAATGATAAAGAACTTGTAGATAAAAAAAATGAATCATAAAATATTTGTCGGATTAGTTTTTGAAATCAAGTTTCTTAATTCGTCCTTGTGACTTGTTTTGTTTTTCAAATGCATAGCTAGGAAGTAATACGTATATAAATTGCTGTAGTCATCATACATGTATACAGGTTTACATTTATGGTTGTGAATTTTTAATAATCACCTGTCCGAAATACTTAATGCCCGTCTTCAAGAAGTTAGACCCGTCATGGGCAATTATATAAAATGCGCATCAAAGTTTTAACTTTTTATTTGCGTTATCCAAATCTTGCCGACTGGCAGAATGAATTCACCCAATCTGTAATAAAAATTATGGTGTGAGTAGTGAAATTTTATTTTTTATTGTTTGTGGTTTGCATGTAGAAATTCAAGGGCAAAATAATCTTCTCTAGTCTAGTAGTGCATAATCAAATATTATACGACGTTACATGCATCATTGTTGATCTGTGTATGTGAACGTTCATATTAAGGTATTAACTCATTCAAAAATGCTGTTTTGTATTCAACTAATCTCCTGTTTCGACTTCAGGCCCAACCTGATTCTTTTCCAAAGCTGCATTTCCCCAGAGGAAGAAAAAAGGCACTAAATAAGTATGCATTTTGCAAACCAACCATCACGCCACAATGGTTCGATTTTTAATCCCCAATTCTTATCTTTAATTTTAATTGTTTTCATGTGTTTGAATATAAACTAGAGAGAAACCAGGCAATGACCTTTTGGAGACACAATTCCTCACACCACCAGCTACGTAAATTGTTGAGGCACAATTAATAAAATCAGGCCAGCGGCATGTGCTTTGACTAATTAGACTTGAACTTTCAACATTCATTAGTTGTCACAATTATTTGAGCCGTCTTTTATATCCTTGTATTCAAGTAGTTTTTACTCGTTTCAATTAAACGGCTGTTAAACCGTGAAACAAACTAGATAGAAATAGTTTTTAAATGGCATAAGAATCTAAGCAGGTCATAAATCGTTTAGTGTCACTTTTCATATTTGGAGTGAGTACAAGAAATAAACCTATTATATTGAATCAAGCCATTTCATTCATGTATTCAGAAACCTAAATTCAAACCTGAACTATGATATAATTTTATCTTGTTTACTTTGTTTCTTTAGAAAGGGACTCATGTTAAGGCAAATAGCCTCTGGACCTCATCTACTTCAAATGATTTACAAAGTAAACCATGAAGAGTTGACAAGGAAGCACCGTCGGCTGGCTGAATGCGAAATCATAAATGACTGGGGAGCAGCAAATCAATTCCGTACACATTTCCAAAAGGAACTATCCAGAGCTGGTCTCCAACTTCAAGTTCCTAGAAACAAACTCGAAATTGAGGATCATAATGCAACCAATTCCGATTTCGAGTCCTCTAGTCTAGACAATTCTGGCTTTGAAGAGCATGAGGATGAAAGTGGGATAGATACAATTGATCTTGACCAAGGGTAATGAACTAGCAAACTAATAATTAAAATTCTTAATTGCTTCATTATTACCTTAAAGAAAAAAATAATTTACTGCAGCATCTGCTTTTGAAAATTTTGTAAGCCTAAAATCTAGAATAACTAGAATCCAGTTCATTTGAATGTTTTTTTTTTCAATTAGCATGGAGGAGTTTCGGAATGTCACAGTTCGAATGTTGAGAGAAGATGAAATGACTGGAGATTTGAAGAGAGCATTTGATATTCACGGACAGCAAAAACAATGTCGACGACACCACCGGAGAATGAAACAGATTGCTAAAAACGTCCAAGCAGATCATTCCAGTTCTAAAGATCAGAAAGAGAGGTAAGCTAAATAAAATTAAGTTTTAAGTCAACCAATCAGACTTTTTCTTATTCTTTAGTTTGAATGCAAATTGCCTTCCCCTTTCCAAAATACCAGTTCTTGTATGCAACTGATTTTTATTATTTAGTAAATGAAGTAGCATTTCTGCATCTGTCTACTAAACATTGACTGAGTTTTAAGAGTTGGGACTTTTAGGACAACTTTGTGCAAAATCATTATGAGCTACACGCATTTACATCGTGCTATGTAAAGTTGACTTTTATGACATTTGTTTTGACATTGCTAACTGCTAGTTTTTGCTTCTTGTCATTATATAAGCTACTTGTTTTTTTGTTTCTGTTCCTTGGCTGTTCTTTAATTGGTTTGTTACTTTTCTTCCAGAATGTTTTTTCTTGGATTCGCGATTTGGGTAATGGTGCATGAATGTTGATTTAAGTTTAAGTGTTGCTTTTTTAACTTGTCATACTGTCTGTAGCTTGTTGATACATCTTTATTTTCATCTCACTCAAACTGCTGCTCTATCAGTTAGTAAATAAAATCGTCTCATATATGTCTCTATAAAAATGGTCTGATGGTTTTTTCCACTTACCAAATAAACAACTGGTAGCGGAAAATTTTTGCATATGCAAGATAAACTCTTCCTACCGAATTTCAATAAGCCATAAAGACAATGAAATTTCATCAATGTTACGAATGCTTACTAAAATATTTACTAAATATAATTTATCTATCCGGATTCCTGAATGTCTATTGTGAAAAGGAATGTAATACTTTTATTTCCGTGCTTATTCTAGGCCAATGTTTTTGGCAATGATCATAAGCCATTTCAAATTCAATGCCTTCGATAAAATTCTAAAGGTTGACACTTTTTTGCATACTGCTTTTTTATAGCTATTTGGAATTTGGACAACAACTTGATAATAACTCAAAATTGAAAGTGCAAAGTTATTCTTAGGTCCTATTAGTGGGGACTCACTCCAATAAAAAATATTGGGTTTGAGATGGGCAATTTAAAAAAGTATTTAAGATTATTTAACTACCCTCTTTCATAAAGCCTGTACGAGTATGTATTAATTTCTAAACTGGTGATGGTGAAAATAACCTAATAGTGACATTGAATGACTATAATATTTCATGCTCATCTAATCTAAATACATTAAATAATCTACTAATAATACTTATTATGGGAGGTAACTATAAGATTTGATTTCGAAACGGTGTGCAGGAGAGTTCGTCGAGAAGCCTTTCGAGTAGGAATCATGCCCGGGACCCTGTGGTGCGGGGATGGCTCATTAGCCGATAAGTACGAATCGATGGGAGCTCACGTGGGCACGGACCGTTGCTGTCGAGAACACGATGGCTGCCCTTTCTTAATTGAAGCCATGAGTTCTAGTTATGGGGTGTTCAATTACCGAATGCACACTCTAAGTCACTGCTCCTGTGATGAAAGGTCACACATTTAAACTCTTTTAAAATTATTAACTATCTATTCGAATGTTCATCAACTAGCCTTTCGATTGCGTATACCTATATCTCTCTTCGTTATTTATATAACCCATTACTAATGACGAGTATGAATTATTGCATCCCGTGGTCTCTGGTCGTTGCATCTAGGCTTGAGACTTGATGAGGTAATCTTATATATTAACGGCAACTTACATCTTTCCATTGAATGCAAGTGAAATGCGGAAGGTGTTAAAAATACTAGAGGCTATTATTTAGCACTTAAATATCGGTCAATGATTGGTTGCTCATCGCCCAGGTTTCAAATATATCCTAATTAATAGCTCTTACAAAAGCGAATATCAATTTAAAAAAAGATAAAGCAGCAGGCTTAGTGAGACTAGGAAGGCAATTGATTTTATTTTGCTCAGGTGGATGTCCCGTAATGATTGTTTGATGTTTTGATTTCCCAAGTGTTTGAGTTACGTTTGAGTGCGTTACTATATTATGTAAAACATGAAAATTGTTGATAATGGCTAGTCCAAAGGAGGATGATAAATTGGGTGGACAAAGACAAAAAAGAGAGCTTGGAAATGCTTTTCATCTCCTACCAGGGACCCAATGGTGTGGAAGTGGGTTCTCGGCCAAAGAGATTACCCATCTTGGAGGTTTTACAGGGGCTGATAAATGCTGTCGATATCATGACCTCGGATGTCCTTTTTATGTCGAAGGATTTCAAGAAAAATACGGACTTTTCAATTGGAGAATGTACACCATCAATCACTGTACTTGTGATGAGAGGTAACAATGCAACAATGATTCATCTTCAAATGGTCCCCATCGGTCACACTATGATTTTTCAATTAATTTGGCCTTTAGTTAATAATAAACCCTGGATTCTTAAACATCATACACAGATTGTATGAAAACTGTAATCCTTAACATGAATAGAAAAAAAACGACAAGAACACATAAAGGTCAAATCAAAACAATAATACATCATACATAATAATCATTATTTGTCTTTAAAAACACTGCACCATGATTGTAGTATATTTATTAAAGTTTTTTTTACTAGCCTCACTCATGAAGTCTTTTCGAAAAATAAATTAAATGTCCGTCGAGTGGGTGGATAACAAGTTCCCTTAATTGGTCAAATCTTTCTGGAAATCTGTAAACAAAAAAATTATATTATTCAGTCTTGTTTTACTTGTTTGTCTGTTGAGAAGGATTAATGTGGGCACATTATTTTCACGAAAAAAACTTAACATTTCATATTTTGGACAATGCAAAGTAATCAATACAATTATCTTATTTGTACATAAATGAAACATACCAACATTTTTGAACACTTTACAAGTCAAAATAGTTTTTTCCCTCATATCTATTCCCTATTAAATTATGTCGCATATCGAATGAAATAGAAAGAAAAAATTGATATGTTTTCAGATTTCAGTAAACACGTTTATTTTATAGTTTTTTTTATTCTATTACTTATTTTAATTAATGTCAATATCAGTGATTAACGAATCATATTAACCATTTAGATAGAATTTAGTGTAATCAAGACATCTTGTAGCTGCACTGGTGTTGGTTTTTCCAGTTACTTCAACTCTGCCTGTCCATTTACTACTTTTTATTCGATTTCTTGTGTACTATTCAATTGAAGCTGCATACAGTCCATCAGATCAGCCACTGTATTATGTGCCTTTAGTTATAAATGATTGAGGACATGATGAAAAGGGAGATTGAAATTGTTAAACGGTCCGAAGTAAATCAAGTGTGTCAGAACGATAGGAAAAAAAGAGTTCTATAAGGGTTTGTCAGGAGTCCCATGCCTAATTCGTCTTTCAAATCTCTTTGTCCTTTCTCTCTACGTTTTTCTGATAATGCTATGCGGGTAGAAGACTTTTCCCCTGCCTTCTGACTCAAAGCCACTCCGTTTGATCCTGTGTTCGATTATTCGTGATTTTCCTCCGTTTTTTCTGCTGAACAATCAGTTCACTAATTGCATTGCAGAATCTGAAAAGAGACCGAGCGATATTGATTTCAAAGATCTCTACATCCATTTTCTTTGGGTGTATATTTAAGGATGACTTAAGTAACGCTAGATTCATTAATAGGTAGCTACCTACATATATAATACATATGTACTACGACATGTTATAAAGTGAGATTTGAGATTTGTGACTATGAAGTCATCATCTCAAAGGTTATTCAATAAGATAATTATACGAAATATACTGTAATTGCGGATTGAAAAGATCTTTTATATATTTTAAAGGTTACAACCTTCCTTAGATTCTAAATGGATGAGAAATGCTTTTAGTTCAATAGAAATTAGGAACGGGTCCACGAATCCCCTTCTGTAATAGTTTAGTGGTAATCGTGTCGACTGAGGTCTGGCTTGTGGCTTTGACTCTTTAGTTTGAGAACAGAAGTTACAGGAGGGTGGAAAAGTTTCTGATTTCTAAACTTCTCTTGTTGAGAAGTAGTTAGTAAAGAAAGTGTTGGAATGTTGCGAGCAGGAGTGAAAATAAATAGGATTAGAGGGAAGCTATGAGGAGAAAAATCCAATTATTGGTTTCCGTCCTAGAATAGAAAAAGAAGTGTCAGAAATCCTGGCTGGTACGGTATTTATTTCATCTCTATATACGACAGTCACACACATGTTTCTACAGTCAGTAATGACCCATTCACCATTTCCTCGAAGCTATATACATTATTATGTCTACCTCTATAGAAGAAGTTCAGGTCGCTAACTGATTGTGAGCATAATTTGTCTGGCGAGGAAGACGCGATTCACGCAAGGGGAAAAGTTCTGTCTCCCTTGTTTGGCAGACTTTCTCTTGTTTTGGTCATTGTCCTTGATTCCCATCCCTCATCAAATTATATCTTCTTCTCTCCAGCCAAATTCCAGAAGATCTTAGCAAATATCTCTATTTCAGTTTTTCCTTACAACTGTAAGTATGTGTATCATAGGTTGTCAAGAAATCTATTCCTTTCAAAGTTTGAGGAATTCCAGTTTTTATGATTTGATCAGTATATGTGCTAGTTGATGAACATGAATTTAAAATTGATTTAGTAAAACTTTGTAAAAGTATGGAGAATAATATGTATTTGATTTATAAATAGGTTTCGTTCATGTCTCAAGCAAACGAATACAGGTGCGGCCAACTTCGTGGGAAAACTTTTCTTCAACGTTGTTCAGACCAAATGTTTTGTCCTGAAACCGGAGCGAGGATGTGCTAAGCACAGTTGGTGGGGCAAATGTTTGAAGTTCGAGTACAAAAAGCAAGCTTATCTTCGTGATCCATTACCGTATTAATTGTTAAGTCTGATGTTTTAAAAATTAATGTTATGGATTAGTGATGTTTACAAGACTCCATTTTTTTTGTTCGGACTTGAATCTCACAATTTTGTATGCCAAATTTTATTACGAATTATGAACTGTTGGATTAACCAACAGAAAACAGAAGTTGAGAATCATATGCATTATATATTAAATCCCGTAGAAAACTCGTTGTATAGGAACGTATGCATGTATGTGTATGTGTATTAGAGATCGTTTAGCTGGGGCTAAAATCATTACATTGTGTAAATTTGTTTGTGATTCATGCTAACTGGTTCCTTAATTGTTGTTAATGTTAATAAGTCATATACACTGTACTGAGTAATTATGGAACTATGATTGTTTGATTTAACTAAAAATGTATCTTTTGTTATAAATCGTGTAAGATTTAGTCATCTTGCGTCAGAACAGACTACCTAAGGCGCATTGCCTATAGTATTAATATTATCTTGCCAAATAAAAACACCGACAACCGTAGTTGTATCCTAATTAAATGCACATTGTGACTTTCTCTTTCCCTCCGATAAAATAAAACAGTTTTTATAAATATTAATCAATTTATTTTATAATGGTTAAAAACTCATATTTAACATCAGTAGACTAACTTTTTTCATTACATCAAGCCACTAACCATTCGAATTTACTTTTAGTTTGTAGATTATTATTATTATTATTATTATAAATGATTAAAACTTCCAAATAATTTGTATCACGAGAAAATTTATGTGAGCCCAGAAAATAAAAGTAAAAAGCATTTAACTTAAAAGTTGCTGACTTGTGCATATTCTTACAGGAACTTTATATAAAGTATAACAAAGAAGAAATTAAGAAATATTTAAGTTCTGAACGTTTCACTTCAAAGCCATTTCCATTGGTGAATCAAAGGCTCAAATTCATACTTATCGGGCATTCCGTGATGAGGCTGATCTTTGAAATCAGTTTTAGACCATTGGAAAGGTGGGAGGGGATCGAACGCTATAAATTAAAAAAAAGAACGTTCAAAATTGTATTGCCTACTCCTTCAGACAAATATCAGGTATTGAATAGTAAAGGAAGTAATTTCCATACCTGGGCCGCTCCATGCAATGAATTGCTGTAGAAGGAACAAATCCAGGTTGGTAAGTTTCATGTCAGTTGAACCACTTGAGCGATGACCTGAAAACATATTTATTTCCCCTTTAGGATTTTTTGAATTTTATAAGTTAAAAGGTTTGATTAAACGTAAATATTACCAAGCTGTTTTATTGGGTAGGATCCGTTGGCAGGGTTCAGGTCGTTCCTGGAGGAGATAGCGTTCTCAGCGGAGTATGGAGGAGTGCAATTACACTTTGACAGAGGGTCGTTTTGGAAATCGTTGTATCTCATGAGTTTCATCATTGAATCCAGATCTTCTACTTTTCCTTGGTCTCTAGCAAAGATTTTTGCACGTGGAGCATTTTGATACGAGTAGAAGTCTCCGAATTTCTCAACCATCTTTGGAGATCCACTGGCTTGGAAAATCTCATCCTATTTATATATCATGAAATACTCATTTAACATAAAGTTATTTAACAAATTTTAAACTAATTCTGTTAGTTAATTACAAAGTAAGGAGCGTTGTAGGATGCCCAATAGCCCTGGGTTTTGAGCACATCTGTCACATCCTTGGCTACAATTTTTCCTGCCATGAATCATCGAAATATTAATTTTATTGTTTTTGGTATGCAGATGAATTTTTTGCATAAAAAAACTACCTGGAAGTTGTTCTAAAACCCAAAGTAGTCCAGCATTAATTGGCCTCGTTGGCTCGAAAATGTCGTAGTCCAAAATCATCCACTGGTTGTTGTAAGTACCAGAATTATAACGGCTGAATATTTTAGTCCATGACTCACCATCTTGAGCCAACCGGTTTGAAATCATAGCACGAAGACCAGTGAATATCTACAAAAAAAACAATAATCGGTAACATAAATATTTATTGCATTAGAAGGTTTTAAATAATTGGAACATTTTAATTGGATGGTTTCACTTACGGCATTGGTTGGTTTAACTTTTGACCAAAGATCCTTGTTGTAATTTTCGATAGTTGTTTCCGTGACCAGAAGACCGGCCGATGTAATGTAGTAATCATCCATGCTGTGAAGCATTCCAGGGTACGAGCTAAAAGAGATTTCAGCCGCAGGTACTGGAGGACTTCCTGCCGTTGCAGCCGTTTTGTATGCCAAGTTGTACCGTTTAATCACTCTTAACATGCTCTTGTATCTAAAATACAGAAGATCAGATAAATACATAGATACAAATGGTCAAACAGATATGACTTTGTATGAATGGACTTACTGTGACCAGGTTACGTGAGAAGCGTAAATGTCTCTATTTCCAATCAATTTAAACAGGGCAGAGCAGTGGCCAGATTTTTCGGTTGGATCTCGAGTCGGATTAGGATCAAGTGCAGAAGCCAAGTCATCCATATCTTCAATAATGTTGATCATGCTGGAAGTAAAAGTAATAATTCATTCGTGATAACTCATAACCATTTAAATATTGTTGCAATTAAATTTCTTACAGCAAATCATTCCAAGTGATCTTAGATGCCACTGTTTTATTAGCAGCTTTCTGGAATCCATAAAAAAGTCCTTCAAACTGTTGGATGAACAGGTTCACTTGATACCAATATCCATCGGTCGATTTGTATTTTAGGGCTGAGTTGACTGTCCAGTCTACATTTTGTGAAATGAATTTCTTGACGTATTGACAAACTTTGGGCTTATCGTCACAATAATGCTAAAAAAAATCATAAGGATCCATTAATGCATTTGAAAATAAAAAACTCAGACTCTTAATGACTTAGAATTAATAAATACCTCAATCATATTCCTCCAGAAATCGTAAATCAAGTCCTTGGTTAGATATCCTTCTGCCATACCAGCTGCATAAGCTTGCATCTCGTCAGGCCATGTTGTTTTCGATTCAACTTCAACGAAAGCCCATCTAAAAAAAGATGAAACAGTTCCCCATTAATTTCTCAATCAAAGCGATCAAATGGACATCTCATGTTTTAAATCAGTTTTTTTAACTAACCCAGTTTTGTTAACAAAGTTTTGGTAGCGTGCCTTTGCAATCCAATCTAATCCACCTGGCTTGGGCTGGGACAAATGTGCAGCAAAGATCTGCATAGATTTATAATACGATAATTATGTAAACTTTTATGATAAAGATTTGATGGATGAATATGATTGGAAAATCGAATAATTATTACCTTGATGTCATAGCCTTTTTCCTTTGTCCAAGTAACGTATGCAAATTTGGAATGGATATGGGGTGTTGCAGTTTTCGGAATATTGATTCGCTTTTTGTAGTGCCTTGCCTCTACTTCTGAAGCCGGAAGGACCACAAAGAGGCATATGGCCGCAATTACCAGGCCCCGATAAATCATCTCTCTCGAGCTTAAATTTCTGTGAAATAATAAGAGTAATTCAAAATTAATTCTTTAAAAGCTTAGCATTGAACTTTACTGCTCTCAATCTACAATTAAAAGTATGCACCTTAAAAACCAATAGCTTAATTATTTAGAAATAAGAAAAGATGTCAACTGTCTGCAGTTGATACACAATCTAGAATGATTCATAATACTCATGCATTCTACATCGAAGAGCCAAAAGATAAAGGAAATACATAAATGAAGCGGGTGAGTAAGCCAAGAAATACGATAAGGTTGTTTGCACCCTCACTTATTTACAACTCATAATTTTTGACTATCTCAATGTTTATCTAACGTACAAAAAGTCAAAGGTCAGGTTCCCAAGGAATTCTTATGAAACTTTATCCTGATAATAATATTTGACAACTGACACTGGACATCCGTCAGCATTCATTTTCAACGTGTTCAGCTTATTCACCAGACTTTCTTACACATGATATGCAATCACTATATTTTCATTTAAGTCCTGTCCCTGTCTCTTACATTTACATGGTATTTGGGTATTTGCTAAATTAAATAAATTTGCAAATGCCCTTCAGAATAAAACAATAATATGACTTGATTATTCCCTTCTCCAATATTCATAACTACGAAGCAAGCTGATATAATTTTAGAAATTAACAAGCTTTCTTTCCATTTGAAAGACTGAAAAGAAAAAAAACGGAGTATCTGGATCTGCTCAAGTTGAGCAGATCAACGTAACATTTTTTCCCCTACTTATGACTGTTTTGAAATGTTGTTGTACATACATACAGACCAGACTATGATTTTTATGAACTAATTCCAATGTTCTATTATAACCAATGTGGTTGGCTTGAGCCTATACTACAAATAATAAATACAGTTAGTATACGTAATTACCTTATGCCGGGTCAGGTCACAACTTCGTAACAACTTTAGTACAACTGGTCACAAAGTTATGTTTTTCTCCTCTCAATTGGCTATTAAATCTGCAATGAGATAAATCAGAAGCATTTAATTACACAAAGTTTTGGATAGCTAGCAAAAATGAAAATATCGAGCACATTATACAATACAGTGGCAAATTTCAGAGAAGCTTGTAACATTATTATTCCTGAATATTATTAATGCAATTATTTTAAGATTAAAGATTTGAATTATTCTTTGAATTTTTAAAGGAAGATGCTTCAAATATACGATAAAATGTTTAACTTACTTCAAGTTGGACTGTCTCTGTGACAGATTCAGCTTCAACTATCCAGCTAGTAACAAATTAAAAGATTTTCATCTCCCTGAGCTGGAACTGGTTGGAAGACCTTCATCCTGTTTAAATGCCCTTTGCCTTTTCATAAGCTTCTTCTCTGCCTAAGGCTGGCCGGGCCATATACATATTATCGTATGCATTAAACTCACGTACATCTATTATATGAATCTGTACATCCATATAACCTGCTTGCTGGAAAGGTCTGCACAAAAACTACTTTAGATTGAATTGCCATGTATATTTTTATCCCTAACTTGTTTTGCTGCAAAGATTACGAATAGCTAGACAGATAGCTATAACTCAATCAGTTTCATGAAAAAAACTCAGCCCATTGGACAACATAATTTCGAATAATTAATTTTCGAAAGACATAAAAGCATTATGGAAGTTGTTGAGATATTAATTAATTAACTTAATTAATTTTAAACTGCGTGAATCTGGGAACCTCTACTACTAACCCTATGATGAAACCCTTTGTGGTGATGTGACTGACCCGACCTTGATCGCGAAATCTACACTGCATAACTGTAAGACGATGACCAATGCGAGGAGGAACCACGAGTACTTCATTTTAGAAAACGGAGATTTATTTTTAAAACTCTGAGGTTCAATTTCAATCAATTTCAGTAGAAATTCGTATATAATTTAAATAACAGGTTGATATTATTATTTTCAGTCATACCAGAAAGAGGCAGTAAACAAATGGCTGAGAAAATATAATAACATTTTAATTAGGTTTTTGGTTTAAATAACAATTGACACATCCTACATCGATGCATTAACAAAATATCATAGCTGGTTCAATTACAGGTACACTTCTATATAATCAATAACATCCTATTTCAAGTTGTTGATGTATGAAAACTTCAAAATATACTTAGACTTAAGAATTACAGAGATGAAAATTATAGAGAAGTTGATAATTGGCAATATAGAATTGATAAAGATTAATACTCTTGCCTATTTAACCTTCAAAATAA
>JAQGBQ010000323.1:0-25490 GCA_034698485.1 Vertagopus arboreus | reverse complement strand
GTTCATTGTATTATTATGATGTTTTGATATCGGAAAGACAATAAAGGCACAAATCAAATCAAATCAAATCAAATCAAATCAAATACACAACTTATTTCGAGTACAAAATTAAATATGTGGTTATTAAACCAGGTGGTTTAATAACCAAACTTTATGCTACATTTAATTTTTAATTTACATTAAATTAATGCCTGAGAAAATACAAGTTTATTTGCAAATAATGAGTATTAGTAAAAGAGTGTAGACTCACAGAATGTAGTTAAATATAAAAACAAAGAAAACAAATAACAGTGTGTGATTGACTTGAATTAAATTAAAACTATTTTTTTGATAATCTAAAAACAGTTTTAGCAGGGGTGGATACACGAAGGGGGAGGGTCCTTCAAACAAATTCCTGAAGTTAAACATTGCATAGCAGTTGTGCCTCTAGCATAAGGTGGGTCGATTTTGATCGGGCACTCTCCTGGGGGATGAATAAAATATTGATGTTGTCTAAATCCTTCATAAGCGATGCCCTCTGCTCGACCAAATGCTGCAGCACTTGATTCTCTAAATCTTTTAACATAACCTCGAATCCATTGGGTCATAGTGTCACCAATCTCTTGAGCAGTGCTCCCTAATTGATTGACACTGACCTGAGCCCTTTGATTACGGATGGCTTCATATTGTTCCCGTATAATATCCAGATCTCCAAATTCAAATGGATGAGCAGCTAAGCCGAAATTAAAATAAGCATCTAGCATGGCACGTTCTCCACTATTCGGTTCAGGTACTGTGAACCTTTCAATTTGAACTGATAGTAAGGGAGCATCTATTTGAATTCCATTAGCAAATGAATTTGTATTCGAATCTCTTAATTGTGGAAGAGGTCGATTTTCTATATTCTGGAGTTGGTCAAAAACCTGTCCAAGTGTTCGAATCTGTGTCTCAAGTGGGTTTTGTAGCATACGATTTGGAAACTTGAGGCTCCGAGCATCGATACCGCCTTGGAAGAACCCGTTGTCATTATTTACTCCGTCGATAGGTGCAGAGTTGTTTGGAGTTTGTACTACAAAAGTAGAAATTTGAAGAGTATTTGCTTTAGGTCTTTGGTTGTTAGAATTCAAAATTGATCCAGGAGCAGGATTCGTATGTCCATTATAAATAGCTTCCGTTCGAACGTCTAACGGCTGTCGGTTTATGTTGCTCGAGGAATCCAAATTGACTTCGACACGTTCTACATATAATGTGGAATAGTTTGACGGAAGTCTATCTCGAATAGCGATCCTGAGGACATTTGGAGGGATGGGGATTAAATCTGTTACGACGTCTCTAATGTCAATTAATTGTCCGAAAGGGTCTCGAAGGACAGAACCGATTGGTATGTCTGCAGCCGAACTTATCACTGTTATAGGAGCCTCGCTCGGCTTGCAGACACGACTCCATCCACCACCTCCGATTTGATGTTTAGAATTGTACGAAGGTTTACCATACGAAGAACTTGATGGTTCTTCAATATGAGATGATGAAGGGTAACCTTCATTTGAAGAAGTAATTATTTCTGGTGCAGAATCATAGCCTGATTCAGGAAAATCATTTGTTTCTGGAGGTGAATCATAGCCTCCTTGTGGGGCGCTTATTGGATACCTGGCTGTCCCCTCGGTCCAAAGATCCGGATGACTTTGTTGAACTTGTGGCATAAAAAGTGTAGTATACTGGGGACGATTTTGTGATTCTGATTGCAAAAAATGTGGTGGGTGTGGGGGTGACGAGAAAGGTCTTGAGCCTGGACGTGGCAACATTCCGGCCCCGTCTAATGTCCAATACATAACATTATGGGCTCCTCTACGCATTCGTTCGATAAAATAGTTTCCTACTTGCATTGGACCCGACAAGTCAATTTCTATAATAAATTAAATTTACATTGTTCATTAAATAAATTCAATTTTTAAAACAAAAAGTAGCCAATCTTACCAATTTTTTGTCCGTTTGTTCCTAATTCGGACAACTGGATGCCCAGCACACAGCAAAATAATATAATATTAGATCTCGTCATTTTTTTTCAGTTTAAAGCTTGTTACACTATTTACTACTGATGAATGAAACTAAATGGATTAATGGCAGAATTATAAATCGAGATCTCTCTACATTAATAACTTAGGTATCAGAAAAATGCATATAACTTCTGTTATTGTTCCTCATCCATATCAAAACATAATAACAAGTACGTTAGCATTTATTGACCGACCGACCATCCTGTATGCATAGAAGATGTAATTGTGGTTTTAACTTTTTACTTTCTATCTGTCAGGAACTTGTTCTCTTGACTTTGTTAATTTGCATTATTGGATTCCACTTTTACTTTTTATTTTCCTTTGAGAACTATAGGGCTACTATTATCAAAATATTTATACAATGGTCAACTCGTTCCCCCACAAAAGCGCTTACCTTATTTATCATTAGTTAAGTGTAACACATTATTTAGATAAAGTTCTTTGCCAACTTGCCAATTGAGGATTGGAATCGAACTGAAGACGACTAGGTGGGTGCAGTATCATTAGTGTAGTAATAAATTATCACTGCATTTCAAGTTTTTCAGATGTCATAGCAGGAAAGGAAATGAAAAGAAATAATGGAAATTCCTTAATATTTCTTGGAAACATTTTTATTTAAGAAAAATCTTTTAAAAATTGACCCCGGACATGAATAATTAGCTCAAATTTCAATGCATTTAACAAACTCAATTCCCCTATCTTTTCCTTCAAATATTAAAAAAATTACGTTCAATTTTTAAAACCAAGCGTTGAAACATTAAGTATTTTATTATCTTAGTTCATTCAAAACTTGAGAATTAAAATTCGCTAAATTATTTAGAGATGATTTAACAAACTTCCATATATTCAACAGTCTTCTCCTCGGTAGAATTCAAATCAGCTAATGCTGTTTCGAAATATTCCCGAGCAATAGCAAATGTCAATCTCTCTTCCGGGTCGTTCCTCCAGCATTCCAGCATAATTTCATTGTATCTACAAATTTATTGGACAATTGTTTAAATATTTTGGTCGAAATATTTTTTAATTTTAATTAAACTACATGTTATCTGTTGCAAAGTTAGGTATTGCTAATCGACGACCGTTTTCGAGTTCATTTACAAATTCTATTGTCCATCCTTGATCAGGCCAGGGTTCAGCTCCAAGTGAAAATAGTTCGTAAAGCAAAACTCCATAAGACCATAAATCGCTCTTGGAACTGAATTGTTGGAACTTTAGGGATTCTAAAGCCATCCACCGCCAAGGAAGCGCGACGCTAGTTTTCTTCGTATAATTTGAAGAGTCCAAGAGTTTTCTACTTAATCCGAAATCAGAGATTTTTGCAATCTTGTCTTCAGTCAATAAAACATTTCGGCAAGCCAGATCTGCAAAAAAAACAACCAATTAATTCCTTTGGTAGTATATTATATAAAACTATTAAACTGTGATCCTGTTTAGGAATTATACACATCCAACCGGCCTTTTCTCTTATCATACAGATGTTACATCTGCTTTAAGTCATTTACAAGCTTTTGTACAAAAATTCTTCTATTCTATTGCTCCGTCGATTTTCCAATTTCAATAAACGCTAGAAATGTAAATTTGTGTGTGTGCTACTCCTCCAGAACAACCCATCAGATTGTAAATCTGAATAGCTGATCTGAAACCTGACAAGCGTAAAAATAAAATCAATGTTGACCCCTGACCTGCATGGAGTACTTTTTTAGATTCCAGATAGTCCATTCCATTCGCTATTTGATTGGCCCATTTGTACAAATCGGCAGTCGAGAAGTTTGCAGTGTTGATGATATTTGCATAAGACCCTAAATCCGATCCCAAATCTATTTGTCCTTTTTTCACAAAATTGTGGAAGAAGTTCTTTCTTTTTTGGAGGTATGAAAGAAGGTCTCCATTGCTACAGAACTCCACACCGATATACAGACTTCCTGTACGTAAATAACTTAATTTAATTAACAGAGAAATTAAGACATCAATTTTTTGTATTCGTACATACGTTTATGAATGTTTTCAGTAGAACACGCCAACATACTGACGATATTTACATGTGATCCTATGTAAGACATTATTATTAGCTCCATCAAAGAGTTTTCGAAGTCCGTCACATCTTTCGGGGAGTTTACGGTCTTTATAGCCAGAACGGTTTTTTCGAGTCCCTTCTTAACAAAGCCCTTTTGGACTACGCCAAAATTTCCCGAACCTAAAATCTTACCACCTTTGTGTTTAAAATTAAAATCAGTCATTAGCTAATTAGTGTTAAATATGGAAATCTTTGGATATTTCTTTGTTATACTCATTTCCCAACGTGAAATTGGAACTTCGAAATCTTTGTACTCTGAATTGGAATTGAAACCAATGCCAGGAGTATTTTGGAAACCTTCTTGGAATTTTAGAATTGCTTGCTCAGTCAATCGCATAAATTCTTCCTTTTCTTTCCTCAACTTGAATGTTAAGGCTGCGGCAATGACGACGAAAATTATGCTAAGCACTCCACCACCGATTAGTACAATCTTTACAAACATAGAAAGTCCTGTGACATAAATAATTAGCATTTTTAATTTTAAAAATCCATTCATAAAGGCAGTTCTTTTAAATTAAATGGAAACCTGGGGATATCTTCAATTGGAAAATTCTGTAGTCTTGACCAACAACACTTTGTGCAATGCATTTGTACTCTCCACCGTAAGTTAATTCAACTTTTGGAACTGTTACAATAAGAGTTGTAATGTTTCCTTCTGTTGTTTCGTTTTTTGTGAAATTTAGATTCTGCAAACAAACACACAACAACAATAATAATTTAAAAATAAATAAATCTACAGATGCATTTAAGCATTTTATTCGTTACCTCTTGAGGAGGAGTAATTACCAACGACGGAGGTGGGTAACCCTCAGCCACACATTTGAATGACCAGGCCTCACCCAACATAACTGTATTTGTCGAAGGTTGTAATTTGCCCTTAACCATAGGACTTGTTGAGTCTATTTTTAAGTATTAATTAAAAACTATCTTCACTAAAAAATAAAAGCACAAAACTATTTTTAATTTCGTTACCAATCAGTGGAATGAGCATGGATATTGTAACCCAACCAGTTGAATTCCAAATGGGTGAAATACAAGAAACATTTAGAATTTTGAAGGAATTCTCATCTAAAAATGCTTTACTTGGTTTCAGAGTTCCTATTGTGTTAACAGTTCCGTAAGTTGTTACTGATGATTTTTCATAAAGTTCTGCAGCTAAAATTATAAGTTATTTTTTAAAATTGAAATCCTCTTGAAATATGTGCAAAATAAACTGACCAGAAGCAAATCCTCTTGGAAAACTATCTCCTTCAACAGACCATGTAATCTGAGTTCCATGTGAAAAAAGAAAAAGTGAGGAGTCGCACACGACTTCAATCTCTTGACCTTTATAAGCTTCTTTAGGAGCCCTTATATACATTAATGCTTGGGGATCTACATACTCCCATGAATAATCTGTTGAAATTATGGATTTTTATATATAGATATTCATAAACTTTTGTCATTTTGCAAAAAAAAAATAATCATACAAAATGAACGAGGGTTTTGAATGTCAAAGAATCCTTTCAAAATTCTTCGATCGTTCCCTACAGCGTTGTACAATACAAAGGGATTAAATTCATGAACATTTGAATTCAGTTGACTGCACTTTGGGCAGGGAAGTATTGTTTTGACATCATAACTAAAGTCAATGCACTGCTCATCCTATAAACATATTATTTAAAAAAAACTATACCAATTTATTATATAAGAAAATTGGTATTTCAAATTTGGGTGACCAACCAGTGTGGATGTGAATCGATAAGAATTCTCAAAAGATTGGGCAGATTCTTGCTTATATATTGAAACTGAGCCTGACGGAGTCCACAAATATATTAACGCTTTGTACTTAGGTGCGTATCTAAGCGTCAAGTTAAATGGACAAGTGGCCACTGTAGTGTTCTGAACTTTGTTTAGCTCTTGTTCAAAATCTTTTTAAAAAAAAGTCAAGTTTGACATTTGAATTTCCATAATATTTTTCTTATAATTAAATTATTCATATACCAAGGACGTGTTTGTTTTCAATCTCTTGTTCTTTCGATAGCAATTCAACTTGATACTTTTTGATATTGCTGTGAAATGAGGACAGCAAAACGCGACGGTCACATGGACGTCCTACAGTTTGACAAACAAGAACCAAAGGGTCTTGAGTTTCTGGAGAATTAATTTGAAGAACATATGGAGCAGTAAAGTTATAGGTTTTTTCATCAGAGAAGTTCCCGATTGTCCTAATAGTCAAAGTGTCACCTAGGTTTGTTATTCCTCTTTCATACTTTTGTGATAAAATAAATACACATTTTAGAGATATAATAATAATGTTAGATATATTCTTGATTAGTTAGGAAAAACGTACAAAATCTTCATCAAAAACCCATTTCACGGGGAGATGACTATGACATTCCAATCTGAATACGACGGGTTCACCAAGATCGAAAGTTACTCCTGTGCCATAAGCTTCAGTTATCTTCGTTCCATTTCTTATTTTAAAGATTGAGACTTGAGGATTTGTATTATTTTGTGATGAATTACACTCAAGGCTAAAAACCTTGTGAATATCACTGATAAAAACTAATATGATCAAAATTACCTTGTTTTTTGACAAAAATCTACCAAAAGTATGAGATGCCATTGTTATCACTTATGGAATAAGACTCGTTACTTCGACTTGGGTATTTTGTTCAATTTAATAATTTGACCACATTCTGTACTCTTTCCGAATGACAAACAATAAAATCTATTTCTACGTTTCCTTCCTTATCCAAATATCATTCAACATTTCCTGGAAAGTTCAGGCAAATTGCATTACAAAACTACAATAATGTCCAACTTGTACTCTAAAATGTTTTAAATATTAAATTCTTCAACGTTCTTATAGAATCTATGCTTCTTTATAAATTCTAAACCTCTTAGAAATGAGATTCAACACTTCAAATTAAACATTTTTGTAATAATTTAATTCTAAAGATAAGGCAAAATAGGTTAAAATTATAAAACTATCAGTTAATTGTTAGTGAAGTACACTAACAATGGTCATCAACTTATTTTTAGCTACTTCTAATATTCGATAAAAATTAAAACCAATAAAACACATTTTAAACTTGTAAATTATTTAAAATTTGCAAACGCGTACATTTGATTGAAATGCATGTTGAAATAATTTGGATTCGTAATAATAATATTATATTTATCATGTCATCATGAATTAAGTCATTCCACAGTCTACTCAACCAGAGACATGATTAGTTTTATGTAAATCATAAATTTTAAAGATTTAAACTAAAAATAACTCATTGGAACTTTTGCCAACAACTATTTAACTATTTGTCTCTAGTCTTTTCATATAATGCTGTTAATTTTATATCATAAAATAGTACGAGAATTGTACTCTCTATGTGACTATCCGCGTATTGAAATATTTAAAACTTGGTTGAATCGTTTGTCATTACTGCTGAACTGTTTGTTATTTCTTATCCTACGCTAATTTTATTCCTTCTAATTGTGATTATTGTTATACTCGTTTAGCTAATTATTGGCTTGATAGTTTTTATAGGCAGCATAGATAAACTAGAAAACTCTTCAGGAAAGTTTCATTGTAGTCATGAGGTACTAGAATAAATTTAATCTTAAGTTGATTTGAATTAGTTAGGTTTGACCAAGTTCATTGGGTTCGACATTCCATTGACTACTTGTTTTATAGTTTAAACTCGAAGTACGTCACCGAGGTCCCTAAAACTATTTCATTTCAGTGTCTACTTATTGTCTTACTTAATGAGATCAACTACCATAACAATCATTAAATTATCTGCCTCCTCCTAGTCCTAACCGGTTGCCGGAATTGTAATTCATTGAGAAGGACGTGACTAATATTTTAATGCTTCTGTCAACGCGATTAAGCTAATAAAGCTTTGTCATAAATGGAGTTAAACAATTTCACTTTTTATTGCATTAATAACTAATTGAAAAAATTAAAGGTGTTTACTTAATAATTAAGATAAAGATTAGAAGATCTTGGCACATTGCGGTAAACTTCTTGCAGGGCCAGAATTTGAGAATCTGGGTTTGGCTCAGGATCTGTAGTTTGTTTAAAAACTAAATTTGATTCAGTTAGTTCGTTTGTGGAGGACAGATTACTAAATGATCCCAAGATTTCGGAAAATGCTGATTTTAATTGCAAGAATGTCAGTCTCTGGTTCGGAACCTCGTTCCAACACTGCTTCATAAGATTGTATCTAAAATCAAAAGGCAAAATCATCGAAAATATTAGGAAATACTTGGTTTTTAAAACAAATTAATATATACGTACGTTAAATCGGAAGCCCTTGCAGGTTTTCCTAATCTTAATCCCTCTTCTAATTGTGTTATGAAATTTCGATTAAAATGTAACCCAGCGTAGGGTGCTTCACCAAGACTAAAAACTTCCCAAATTGTAACTCCGTATGCCCAGACTGTAATACAAATTCGAGTATTTTTAAAAGAAATTTATCAGCGTTTTCAATCATTTTTTAAGCATTTTGAAACTCACCGTCAGATGCAGAGGAAAAATTTAAAGATTTCAGACATTCTATAGCCATCCTAGATTGTTACATTCAAATTAGTAATGATCATTTGAAACTAAAAATTAAACCAGTTTACCATTTCCAGGGAAGTGCAACCTAGAATAAAGTGGTTTAAAATGCCCATAATTAATGGAAAACATTTATTAATATTATATTTATTTGATCTCTAACCTTGGACTTTTTTGTGTAATTGGAAGAATCTATCAAAACTCGACTAAAAAAGATTAAAAACCAACCAAATTGTTTTAAAATCATCTCATGAACAAAGCTTAACAAAACTAGATATTAAGCACCTCAAACCAAAATCGCTGATTTTCGCTGTTTTGTCTGAAGTCAAAAGAACGTTACGGCAAGCCAAGTCCATATGGAGTATCTAAATAAATATTGATCATTTAAACGGATAATTACAAAGCGTAATTTAAAACAAAAGTTTTATATAGACTACTTTTTTAGTAGATAAGCAATCCATTCCACTGGCTATTTGATAAGCAAATGAGTACAAGTCTATTTCAGTCAAGCTTACAGGATTAGCCAAATTTGCATAGGTTCCAGTTCTGAAAACACATCCAAATTAAATATTCTTTGTGTCTTTACAATTATTATTTCTTTATTATTTTCTAGTCCAATTTACGGTTGTACTGTAGGAACCGGAACATTTTCCGATGTTTGAAACAAGCTTTTCTGAAGATACTCTAATAGATTTCCGTTTGAACAAAATTCTACTCCTATCATAACGTCACCTAAAATTCATAGAATCAGTTTTATGATCAAGCATGATTTAAACATTTCGAAACCAAAAATTAAAAAAACTCAAAATAAACTTACGTTGATCGATATTTTGAGTACAAGCAGCAACAAGCTTAACTATATTAGGGTGGTCATCTCCATCAGCAAAAATATAAGCCATGAGTTTCAGTTCCGTAAGAAAGCTTTTGAAATCCTCGATTTCCACAGAGGATTTTAACATTTTGATTGCAACTACTTGACTTTTATTGCCAATTTTGACACACCCACTTCGAACTATACCAAAGGCTCCTTGACCAAGTAATTTGTCATCTGAATAATTTTAAAAAAAACTTACACACCAGTTTCAATAGCTGTTTTTATAAAAGTTTTTCGAAAACTAAAATTTACCAATGGTCCACATTTCAAAAGCCAGTTCATAATCATCATTGTAAGGTTGTTCCAAAATGGAAAAGTGATGATCATTCGTTTTATCATCTTTTCTACTAATCCCCTCTTTAAATTCCTGTATAGCTTCTGCTGTCTTTGTCCTGTATTCTTGTCGTTGCAAAATAATCTTTCGATAAATTAAGAATATTATTGCAACGAATATAAGAACCAGAATTCCTAGGCCTGATCCGATTCCTGCTTTTGCTCCTTTGGAAAGGCCCTCTAATTTAAACAATGTCTTAATCATAATTTCCTGTCTGAGTTGTCAACTTAAAGTTTAAATTACCAATTGGGATTTGGATATCATAAGATTTTTCTACTGATCCGAGGTAATTCGTCGAAATACATTTGTACGTCCCAAGGAAATCTTGTTGAAGAACTGGAATTGTGATATCCAACTGGATGAAATTTATATCCTCTTGTTTCATAAAAACCAACTTATCTTTGATATTCTGTCAAGTTTTAAAATAAAAAAATATATAATAAGAAATACTTGGTTTCGAGATAATAGATTAAATACCGGATTCGGTAATTTCCACTCTAATGTTGGCAACGGTTTTCCAATACTTTTGCAAGAAATCGTGAGATTAGTTGCGTCTTTCTCAGTCACAAGTTTTTCCAATATGTTTTCAAATGATCCATTTATACTTGGTCGTTCTGGATCTTAAAATTTTAAGGATGCAAAATTTAAAAATTGAAAGCTCCTACTATTTCTATATTTATACAGATTAGATTTACAGTCAATAAAAATAGTTTTAAATTTTGAGATCCGCTCAGTAGAATTCCACAAAGGAGCAAAACATGACAGATTTACGAACTTATTGCCTTCAGAAAATGTAAAGTTCCTAAAAACCTCTCGTCGTCCATCATCCTTGTAAACTTCTCTTTCACCTGATTTAAAACCAGTATAAATAAGGTTATTACCTTTTTAAAGGGTGACAAATATTTACCCGAACAAATATCTCTAAAGTTCTCATCAGTTGTGAGAACAGTTCCAAATGCAAAATAAAATATGGAAACGCTGCAAGCGATTTTGACAGATTTGTCAACATATGCAATTGCAGGGACGTTCAAGCTAATCATTTCAAGCAACGATACTTCCCAATCCAGATCTAAGTTTCAAATTGTACTAATTATTTACAGTAATAATGGATTGATTAATTATTTAAATCACTAACACAATCGTCGTGCTCCAGACGGGTTTGATGAGAGATTGAAGAATCCCTTGAATACCATTTCGGTTTCTTCAGACTTTGCATAAAAAGCGATAGAATTGATTATCGGGTCTGAAACCATTTTGCAATCTTGACATAATTCATCCATCTCTAGAAGCTTTACACAATTTTTTTCCTGCATTCAGTTAAATTCAAATGTAATTTCATTTATACTCATAATTGTTTAAATAAATTATTAAAGTTAGTTATAGAACCTGTTTAACATTGCGGAATAAACCATTAAGGTAAATAATTTGATTTGTCACTATAGCTCTCTCGGTTAACAATTTATCTCCTTCCCATTTATACTCTAACCGATTACCGATTGCCTTAATGAACAACTTTAGCTTGCAAAATGTACTATTAGAATTGTTTTCAAGTATAGATTGGTTTAGTAGGTTTTCAGATAATTCTAAAATTAAAGCAATGAAGATATGATATAAAATAGTTCATCTTTTGATTACGAATAAGAAAAAAACCTTGAAATATTTTGGAAGAAGGTTTATCAGTAGGGAAGAAATTTGCAGAATATTTTGCTGGTGTGATTTCCAGAAAAGTTCTACTACATTCGTCCACCTGGTCAATTGGTTTGCATAAGAAAAGGACTGGATTCTTAAATACTCTCGGTTTGTATAAGAAGACAAAGTAAATTGTGTAGACAGAAGACGCATTGTCGCTTATGGAATTGACAGAAGAGTCAAAAGTCAAATTCCTTGAGAAGAACGTTCTTCTAATTTCAAATGGATTTGTGATCTATGAAGAAATATTGACAAACTTGTTCAGATAATTTTATTTATGTGAATATTGGGAAAAGTTACCGGATCGATATTGACAATTAATTCAATTGGAGAAGTGTGAGAACAGTCCATTGGTTTTAGTTGAAAATCCACGGTTCCATTTGTATTCTCCAAACTTTCTGTAGGTATGAATTGTATTGGTCCAAAAGAATGTATTTTTATTCGAGGTCTAGCACCTTTGAAATCTGCACAATTTCCGGAAATACCCGGTGCAAAAATAATGCAGGTAAATAATATATATGAAATCTGTAAATTCATTTTACTCTTAAATTCGTAAAAAAATAAAACTGTTTTTTTTGTTAAATCTAATGCGGTAATTATTATTTATTATTGCATTTATTTTCCTCTTATAATATTAGCATTTTATTTTTTTACAAGTTGTGGGTTGAGGTTTTCATATAATTCCAGCTTCCTCATTACAAGGTTTTGTATTAAATTAAATGCTTGTATGCAAGAAGGAAACGCAATATATAATAAAAATAGTTTATTGAATACAAATATATTACTTCAAAACAAATACTTATATGTATTATCTAAAAAGTAACGCTAGTAGTTTTATCACTTGTAATGAATATCTTAATTTAGTATTTATTATTATACCCAAGTATTAGACAGAGTTTCGTATAAATTTGAAGGTAAAGGCAAGAGCGATTCATGAGAGTTTTTCTTCTTCTGTGGAGGTAAGGGTCCATATGAATTACTAACAATGTTTGGAGGTGCATAAGAATTAACTTTATTTTTAGGTGCTTTTAGTGGAGATCCATACGAGTTAGCAGTATTTGGGACTCCGTAATTTGAATCCGGTTGATATCCATCCTCACCTGATAAACCAGACGACAGAATTCTAATTCCAACCGTACTGGTTTGTAACCAATTGGTCAATCTAGCCCTAGCCTCCCTGTCAACCAAAGCATCTGATTCAAATGCACTGTGATCAGGTAATCTAGGTCTTTGTAGTCTTCCAGATAAAATCCTCAGGGTCTCAATCTTTTCCCTTCCTTCATCATGGATGTCTTCGTGAATACCACTTAAAAGCCTGAGGAAATTTTTAATCTCCAACTTCTCTTTAGGAATAAGTCCGTCAGAATTGGATTGATAGCCATCAAAAACATGGTCAATATCTTTGCTATTCCGAAGAATGAATGGGACATTGGTCAATACTGCAGGATTACTTGGTGAAGGGAAGATAATTGTTCCATTAGTGTAGCTACCCCCTTTGGAAAATCCAAACCTTGAGGATTCAGGAGATGTCCTTAAAAGACTTTCTATCGAAACTAGCACAAATCCTGGATTTCTTGAAGCAGATTGGCTTTTGTGACCTCCGAAAGGAAATCCTCCAGCAGAAGATTCCTGATTGACACGCTCTGCAAACGCTTTTGCTAAGTCGATTACCAACTCGCTTGAAGGCCTGGATTGATTTAATTTAGAAAAGTTGAAGTAATCTCGAACGTTTTCTCGGAAAATATAATTTTGAGAGATAATTACTCCAAGGTCTCCTGCGGGTTTGTTTTGGTCTTGTTTTTGATTTGGGGGTCCGTACTTATTTTTCGGCGGTCCGTATTGATCCTCAGGGGTTGCATCATTATTAGGGCCATATCCGTACCCGGCTTTGTTAGCCTTTGCTAATAATTCTTTAGAGATTGATGGGAATCTTAAAGAAATTATAGTTCTGTCTCCATAAGGAGTGAAGTACGATAAACCCTTTGGAAGGAATACGTCTTGGAGTGCTTGGAGTCGTTGTACCTCCGCTTGAACTGCTGCTCCAAATGTCAAAGGTCGGACAACTTGCACTGTACTTTGACGGCTTTCTGACCCTTCTTGGTCAATATCTTTAATAAGAGCCTCTTCTGAAATATTTTTAGAAAAATTAAAAACAAACCCTCTATAATACGCTATGAGTTTATAATGATTCTTACCCAGTGGATCTCTGATTTTTGAATCCACTAATCCAAATGCCAGACCAGTGACAACGGATATAATTAAAAATCGGATTAACATTTTGATCACCTCAAAAATCCAATTTTAAGATTTTTTTTCACCTCTACTCTACAACTTCTACTCGAGTTTGTGTCAAAGACTAATGTACCCAAGCTAACTGACTGCGTGGGGCTTGTTTACATATTATTAACAAAGATGAAAGTGAATCTGGTTCTTGAACTTCAATGAAGAAGTAGTGACAAGAATGAATAATATTTACTAATAGGAAAAATGCAGCTATAAAAGATTTATAAGATGATGCACACCTACTGATAAACTGCTTTCTCTCTCATTTATCAAATGCAAATATTGTTTAATATAACATCAAATAAATGTAAGACAACAAATATATCCGTATCAGTATATCGTCAATTCAAGTCTAGTCTGATGGAGGTCAAAGAGCCACTAAACTTCTAGTTGAAGAATGCAATTCATATTGACACCACATTTCTTAGAAATACGAATATAACAATCTGAACACACTGACCAAACCGGATTTTATACATGCAATATACAACTTCCTTTGTATAACATCAATTATAAATTACTCTTTATGACAAAATACAAATCTAGTTCTGCTGTTTTGCCAACTTTAATTTCTTCGAGAGTGTGTTAATGTTTACATTCATTGAACTTTTTTGGAAGTAATTAAAATGACATTTCTGTGTACCACTTGACGTTTGGAGTGACAAGATGGGTACCTGATGTGGACAATCATAATTTATAATAATATGACAAATTGTATATAATATTTCCGGTTTAATATCTGCCAATAAAATTCGGATGAGTTCAGCCAGAAAATATTGACAAATTAGTAAAGGACAAAGAAAAAAAAAATTCCGTAGAATAGGAGTTTGTTGTTACATATTTAATTTCAGTTTCGGTAAATTATTTTGAATTTAGTTATCTTTGATGTATTTAGTTCAAGTGTATTCGGCAATTAGTCCGATTGTTCTTGCACTTCTGTCCATATTAAGCGTTCAGCCCATTCGTCACTCCTCGACTTGCACTCACAACAAAAGCTTTCAAATCCGCTGGAATAACATCTTCGGTAGATGTATGCTCACAGAAGAGCACCTAAAATCAATAGACATCAATTTTTTTTATAATCATGGTTTTACAATTTAACTGCGGTATAATATTAAGATTATTTACCCGTCGGAGACGGCAATTTCCATGTATCTGCAGACGCAATCTAAAAAATACAATGAAAATAAGATATACAATTAAAAGAAGAAAATATTACTATTTCAAAACTTTCTATTTTCATTACGTTTCTCTATAGTTTGTTCCAAATGTTTTGAGAAGAACTTCCTGAAGGTTCACGTGAAGCTACGGAAATATTTAATTGATAATAAAATTGTATCATTAATTTATAAATAATAGCTAAATTATGAAGACTGATTTATTTACCACATTCCATCCATCTTCTAATTTCATAGGGATAAAGGACAGAGCCGCTTTAATTCTAGATGTCGATTGGTGATTGCTGAATCGAAAACGACGCTTCAGGTTCTTGTCATCTAATACCTGTGCGGTATCGTTAATTTAAAGTAAAGTCAAGGTCTTAAAACAAGGATTAATTATTAAGGTTTATAATATGTTGTATGTATTACCTGAATATCAAACATGAACTGTTTTCTCAGGTTCTTTACCACAAGAATAAGATTTGGAAGTCGAACTCCCAAAGTTTGGTGAATACCTGAGGGGATCGTGATGAATACTGTGTTTGGATTGTTGCCTATGATCTCGATTATATTTCCATTGATTTGCACATCCTGAACTTTCTTTACATAGCCTTTTCGAACCTAAAATGTTAAATTGTAATTCAAAAATGAGTATCATCATTCTGATTATATTTTGTTTACTACTATTGTACACATACTTGTTTCTCCCATTGCTCAAGAACTTTGCCTTGTCCACTATGAAGTAAACTTATGACCCCGGTCTGGATGTTACTTCCGTAAAGAGAAGCAGGCACATTTGCAGAATGACGAGGGGCACAGTGGGCATAGTCTAAAGGAAATGGACCGTCGAAAAACTTGACTAGATTACTGCCGTTAGGATCCATTGAGGTGGTTGACTAGAATTATGCTACTAGAATTTAGATTACACTAATAATTTAGATTGACCTACTAAGGTCAAATATTGATTATCTATCTACGGTTTTGGAATTTCATGACATTCATGTTGTGTCTTGTAGGTCCATTTTCATGGAAATAAGACCATATTTGTTGCCGTGGAGCTGTACCTTGTATTCTATTATTTGAGGTTCTTGAAGACCTTGAGAAAGTTAATTTTTGAGACAAAAGTATCTTATTTTTATTTTGTAAAGTCAATCTGGATGTACAACTATTTCTAAGTAGTACTCATCAAAATCTTCTGTAATTAAGTCCGATAAAAATGCTTTCTCGAGCTGCCAAGTACTTTCTACCCATCGGTGGTACGGCTTTTGTCATGCCAAGTACGGTATTTGCAGGTTGCGATGACCCTCCCAAGAAAGACGAGTAAATATCTTCCGTCATATTTATAGTTTATTATACTAAGAATAATTTGAGTACGACATGTTTTTGTTGTAGTTGCAGTTGCGGATGTGTTGGACTTCCAGCGTCTGAAGATGATTGCAAGGACACAGAACTGGAACGTTTGGTGATGATGTGTAGAACAGAGCTGGGTCCTCTGACAGCATCAGGCACCGACTTTGCGAAAGATTTCTACAAAAAGATAAGAGGTAACTTTCATTCATTTAATTTAATTCTAACATCTGAAGTATAATATTCAAAATATTCAATTTCTGTTGTTAGCTAACATGTGCTACCTTCGCACCAAAGCTCCGGAAGAAGTTCGCATGGGTACTGTTGCTGCTGGGGGTCTAATTGGAATGATGTTTGGCTTCCGCAGGGGGCTTACGAAAAAGCTCTTGTATGGAACTGTGGGAGCAGTTGGAGCTTCATTCCTTGTCTATCCTAAGCAATCAATGTACTATGCTAAAAATGGCTTCTCGATCGCCAAGCAAAAGGCTACCAATTCGTACAACTTTGTCATGGAAGGTAAGTGTTCGAAATCATTTTAGTTTGATTTTAGGTATTAGTGAGAAATTCTGTGAACTTTTACTACGACTCTAATTCAAATATTTTATTCCACAGTTGGGAACTCAAATAATGAATGTTCTATTCGGAGTGATGCCCCCGCTGCGAAATTAAAAGCTCAGAAGGCGGATCAAAATATCAAGGTGAGTTTGAAGTTAAAAATATGAATGGCTAAAGTACTAATTATTTATGCACGTTTATTTTTTTGCAGTGCAAGTAGAGAATGCATCGTCTCAGAAATCTTCCCTTTGACCTCTCTGAATTCCTTGAATTAAATCTCGTTCATGTCTAACTAATTGTCCCTTAAATTCTAAAAATGTCCAAAATCTTATCCTCCTGTAATCAATTATGCTGTGCATATAAAACCAGTCGTATGACATATATTCAGACAAACTAACCTTCATGATTTACTATTTCTTGATTTCTATCATATCCACCTAGATTTATATATGATAATGATAACATTAATATTGAATATGGACACAAAATCTAGAACGTTTGGTGACAAACTTAAAACAATGCATTTTTGCCTCAACGATTTAACAAAAACTGAAATCCAAAATCAGAAATTGAACATGCCACCCCCAAATAATTTAGAATCCAAAATACCACATAGAATAAGAAAGTGCAAACTTTATTGTTACATCAAGTATCAATATTTTTGAATAACATTTCATACTCAGTCAACTTCGGAAGGATCCTCATCATCATCATCATCAGGCTGAACGACCGGAAGTGCAGCGTATCTTTCCCGTAGCTGGGCCAACAAACGAGTCCTCGTAAAATAACCGTCCACAACTTGTGACGCTTCGGGGCTGCTAAAAGTGCGTACAGGTGTCCACGGAATCGGAGGAGGGGTTTCAAAATTCTGACGCCTAGAAATCATGGACAAGTCGGCCGGTCCTTCGTTGTAATCTTCCGAGTCATCGTTGTCATCATCATCATCACGAACTTCCAAAGGATCTTGAAGCAGTTCACCTTCTTGTCCAGGGGTGTATACATAATGCAATGGATTCGCTTCTGAGCCTTCGGTGGAAGAATTTGGGTTGTCATTGAACTCTCTGGTGAAGACACCAGAAAACGGTTCCTCGCCAGAATCATCCACTTCCATTCTGTCTTCGCTATCCATCCGTTCTTCTTCATGCAAATCTTCTTCTTCATCGATTCCTTCGTCGGAGTCTTCCTCTTCTTCATCGGAATTCCCCTCCTGGTCTTCATCACTTGGACCGTTTTCCTCATCTTTATGATAACTTGAGGATTCTTTTTCCACCTCCAGTCCGATTGGCGTTGCTTTGAACAGACCCGTTTCGAAAAAATCCTTTTCTTGGAGGAAATGCGCCTCCATTCTTTCTAGCTCTTCGTCTTCCGCCTCCGCGGATTCTTTACCGATTGAGAACCACAGCGGAGATGTTAGTTGAGGGGCATTTCGGAAGTTCATCAGTCGCTCCGCCATTGTTTGAAAGACACGACGGTTATCTAGATTTGCAATATGAATTAAGTTATTTAGTTATGTTATCATTGACATTATTTGACATGTTCTGATTTTCGGATCTAACCTGATTCAAGATGAGGTAATTCTGTTTGACGACCGTCCAGGAATCTGGTCTGACCTTAGGTCAAGCAAGAGACGACCACTTAATTAATACCACGGATTTTCAGGATTTAAGTTTTGTCTTTTGACCTTATTTATAATAAATTATAATGCAAGCAAAATGCAAATATTATGGCGTATTTTACAACTTTAAATTTCCCTCCAATTTCGTGCACGATGTCTCTTCGAATATCTCGAAGATTATCAACATCGATCAGTTTCGATCAGTTTGAACGTTTTGAAAATTAGACAAAATTTTGCAGAAGGTACTGCGGAGGGTCATTTTCTCAAACGTCCTCGATTAAAACCATTCGACCATTAAAATCATCATGATAATCTCAAGATCCTTTGTCATTTTTCAAATACATTATGTATGCATAAATAAATTAAATTCTCTGATTCAGGGCTTGTTTTGAATTGATTCACTTAATTTGGATGACGAATTTCTACAACCTGTCATCATTCGTCAAAAATTCCTAACCATGAAATACTCCCTCTTTAGCAGCTTAATTTTGCATAATGTTTTGAACATCATGATGAGATTTACTTTGAAATCTGTCCATGTTTATTTTTAGTACTTTCTCTCTGCTTGAACATCTCACAACACCGGGTGTTCATCTTTTGCTCGTCGACTCCTGTCGTCAGTAGGACTCTTTGGGGTTCTTACATTAAAATCCGGAAACCACCCGTGCTCACTAACTACATTGCTAATTATAACAAAATCTCTATGAATGATCCTTATGCTTAGTAGAGTAGTAGAGTTCTGCAATCTGCATTTGGTTATTTGGTTTCGGTATTTCCGTCTTTCCTCATTTACTTTTTACTTGTTTGGCTCATCCTCGTTTTTAGATTTTTATGTATTTTGCGTAGTGATTTAGTCCATCTGCTTAAACCCTTTTCTAAAAATTCCTTTTAAATCTTAATGAAATTGGATTTCTAGTTGCAACATATTTATTCATCTTCTACAGATAGTATCATTTACGGTAAGTTAAAACCAGGACTCTTCTTCAATGTGCTTAGTATTTATAACCGAATCAAAAATGTTTATCGTCACAGAACGAACCGATTTCGATTGACGAGAACGATAGCCCTTATAACCTATAAAGTTCCTGCGGGTCACGGGTGCCTCAGAATTTTAATTACGGGACCAATAATTTAAAGTAAAAATTCTAAGGTTGACCCTAAACGACAATATGGAAAACAACGGGGCTTCAAAACCGACGGAACCTAAGGGACAGAAAGCTCAGGGCAATTTTCCTAATAATGGAAACCGAAATTCCTCTGGTGGAAACCGTGGGGGCAACTCTAACAATAATGGTAAGCAGTGAATTATTAGGTGAATAGAATTTTAAATTGTATTCATTATTTAAAAAAAATTCATTATAGGAGGAAAACAGTACAATAAGGGACATAATCCTGGAAAAGCAGGGAAGCCAGAACGGCAAATATATAGACCTCCAAGTATAATCTAAATTAATTAATCAAAGTAGCTTAAATCACTAATGCTGTTTGCATATGTATACAGGTATGAGGTCAAAGAACGGTCGTAATGGCACGGCAAGTGGAAATAACGAAGTGACCCCTGCAGACGTACAGCAAACCTGTAATAAAAGTGAGCTTACAAAAGCCGAAAATGCTAATGTTGGAAGCAATACTCCTTCTAATAAAGTCCCAGGAAATAATTTTCACCCACCTGCTAATAATAATAATGGAAATATGTATCCTCCTTCTCAACAAAACGGGGGCTCAGTGCCCAATAGCCCTTTAATTACACGACATGTGTTTAATTTCAATGCTTCTCCTAACCAGCAAAGTGGAAGGTCTTTGAATGCCAATGCCAAGGAATTCCAGTTTGTTCCTAATCAACAACAACAACTGCAGACTCAGCAATTAGCTAATTTGTTTTCACAATTGAACCCACGTTTTTATAGTGATGCTGCAGGTGCTCTTTTGGCATCGTATTCCCTACAACAATCAAAGTCCCTTGGGAATAACATGAACTTATTTGTACATGGAAATCAAAATTCCATGGCTCTTCCTTACAATTTAAATGTTCAGAATCCTCTTGGATTCAATGGGTACAATGGGGGTCATCAAGTCCAGTCACAAAAACCGTCATTTATGACAGAGCGACAAGGTCAAGATCCCCAGCAGGGGAAGTTTGTGGGATTAACCCAGTCCAAATCTAGTGGAAGCATCCCAGGATTATTACCTGCTTCACAAAATAAACCCAGGGTTCGATTTGATGATGAAGATAGCGAAGAAGAGGCAAATAGGAATACAATGAAAAATGCCGAAAGCGTATTCGCCTCTATGAAACTCAATAGTAAGTCTTCTAAACTCAGTTTATAATCTTTCAAACAAATTGAATTTCAATTGGTTTTTTTATAGGTGAAGCGTTTATGAAGAATCCTCAAGAAGGTTTAAAACATCCGGTAATTTCTCCAGTTCCAAAGCCACTTCAAAAAAGTCGGACGGGATTTCTCCTGAATTTGTACAGTCCCCAATCACCTTCCTCACCACCGACACAACAACCCGTCTCTACTCCCAGTTTTCCACAACAAGCTCAAGGAATTTTGAAACAGACACCAGCCCAGCAAATTCCTGAAGTGAAAGATAAAAGTATGCAGCAATCAACAGTCAAGAGGTCACGAAGCTTTGGGTCAACTAGTCATAGTCAAAGATCCGCTTCACTTGTACCAATCCATTCTGTTTATTCTGATTTTCAAATCAATAAATGGCCCAAACGGGTCCAAGAGACTATAACTGCTGCAGTTACCGGTAACTTGATTATTTTCTAGATTTGGTTTCAATATCTTATTAAAAAATGTTAAATTAACTTTCCATAGCGGTTGAACGGGTTGCAGCGAGGTTTCAGATTGAAATGGTCACCTTAATTTTTGAAGCGATGCTTAATAGTAGCTCTTCCAACTCATCGAATACAGAAGACATCGGTAAGGCCACCGAGGCTAATTGGAGAAGCCATGAGACTGACGAGGATTCTTCAGATCTCACTACCGCGGCTGTCCACATTTTTATTTATTTTATACAGGTTAGTTAAATAAAACCAGGATATTTAGGTGCGATATGTAAATTGACAAATTCTACAGAGAGAAAAGGACAGGACAGTAATGGAAAGTTTATTGAATACGGGGTTTGCAACATTTCAAAAACTCTTTGGAAGTGGTCAACCAAATAAAAGTACTGACATCATTGCAAGTCAATGTGGCATCTTTTTAAAGTTCATATCCTCCTTGTACTCCCAGGTATTTGATTACTCAAGATATTTTTACATCAGTATGCAATACATTTTGGTAATAATAAACGAATACAATTTGCATTTACAGGTCAAACTGATACAAAGACAGAATTCGAAACAACAAGGTCAACAAACAATGGATGAAATGAGTTTTACTCTTTTGGCTCTTCTTTGTGATTCATGCTTGGCTACTTTAAGGTCTCGACTTTGCAACGATCCGTCTCTTGTAAGATGCATATTTATAATAAGTTAATCATTCAGCAAAGATTTAGTTTCATAAATAAAATTGTTTAGATGGGATGTTTGTTCACTGTGATGACTTCACAAGGGAGAGATATGGAAGGAACATTTCCTTTAAAGATGAAGCAGCTTCTTGCAGCAGTTAGAGACGCCCTTCTGGGTCTAGGTCCTTATTCAAAAGGACCCTTGTCAGCCATGGTACAGAAGACCTTAATGCAACTCATAGAACTTCATGGTATTTTACCATTACTATTAATCGCTATTACTAATTAAATGTTAATGAAATTGCCGAATTAATTATGTAGCAGCGAACTGGCAACTTCCTGCTTCAGCCGTACGATATTATTACACAAATAATTCAAATTCATCCGGAGGAAACAAAAACTCTTCCGGGGGTATGGGATCGACTTAATAGATTATATATGAACTTTGTATATAGTTTGAATAATTAATTAAGATAATTTATGATTGATGTGATATTTGTATTTCTTAACATTAGCCGATGATAAATTATTATCAAAAAATCAGACGGGATAATTAATTATTTTATGGTTTAAATAGTTTATTTGCTGTGTATTATAATTAACAATTATTTAATGATATGTATTTATTTTGCATGTCTCTGATTGGAAGTTTTTCTCATATCTTTAACTAAAGTATAAGTACAACTATGCAATGAATTAATTTGATTGTAAAATAAACGCTCTTCTTCAAACCAATATTCGTACTAATTTTTAAGCCTTAAAAAACTCGAACCCATTAGCAAGACAAACCGGACAATTAAATTCAGCCCTTCCAATTTCAGTCATAGTCTTTGGATCAACAACAGCTAAAAAGTCATTGTCCTCGTGAGAAATCGTATGCTTAACCAAGATAAGCAAAACCCCTGTGTCTTCCTCTGTAGAATTAGGATCGGCTACAAAAACAGGCTGACCAGCAAATTGTCCCGGATTTAAATTCCACGATAACAATTGCCTCCGATTAATATCAACCTTGGCAATCCCATTTCCAAGCGAACAAGGGACAAGAGAGCTGGCCGGATTTGATTTGGCATAAATAAAAGAATGTCTTATACCCCGGAAATTAGGGTTAATTACCCCAGAGTCAAAACCAGAGTCTTTTTCTCTGATTAGTTCTGGAGATACTATGATTCGATTTCCAGACCGTTTAGCTTCCGCTGACACGTGGTTATTTTTTATTAATGGTGACAAAAGAGATTTCCCTTCTGGACAGGATTTTATATCAGAAATTATGGGTAGAATATATCGACGGTATTCTCCTGGCTTGTAGTCTTCTTGAACTTGAGAGGTCCTGAGGAGATTTAATTTAGCGTTTTGAAAAATTGTATAGTCCAAAGTGAAAATGTCTACAATTATCTGAAAGACAAATTAAAAACAAATTATTGACAACAATTTAAATTTGGTAAAGTTAATTTCATACCTGATCCCCCTCTTCGTACGCATTAACGATCTCGGAATTAAGGAAACCAGAATCCGCATATATTTCCGTGTTAACCACTTTAGCTGTGTGTTTGTTGATAAGACAAAATCGAGTTTTGTCTTCTGGTCTCCAATCTACCCAGTCAATCCCACAATAATTTTTAATATATGTTGAGGTCAGCTTCACAATGTTAACTACGGCAGGTACTTCAACAAAGACGACGTAATTTTCTGTGACTGCAAACGAACTTCGAAGACCTGTTGCCCCAAACTGAAAACAACGCGTATATTAATTTTTATTAATTAAATCTAGATTGTAAATCTTGTGAATGTTTAATACATACTTTCCATCTTGATGGAAATGTACAGACGGTTTCGAATTTCTTTTCCAATTTCTTGTTCTCGTTTTCAGCAGGCATTTTCAAAACGCTGTAACGAAAAGTTGGCTGAATAGCTGCTCCCATTAAGTACGTGTCACCATTAGAATCCTTAATAGGACCGGGTGAGAATGCATTCATTCCGAAGGCTTTGTGGCAATGAAAAGTGTCCAAAGTATCCAAGTTCATTAGATCGATTGTATGCAAATAAGGTGAGTCTCCTGTGGCACATACAGTCGAGCCAAATTTCACTAGTTGTACTGTACAATTATCCGTTACATCGTAAGGGGTCTATTAAATACGTGAAATAATTTACAAACTACTAATAGAAATTGATGTTTTTAAATGTTAAAAGCTTACAAAAGCTGGGATCAATCTCGAAAAGAACCCACGGCTGGAATCGACGCCCGGTGGTGTTAACAATTCAGGTACCACAGGTTTCTGTGCTTTTACTGCCTTCTTATAAGCTGTTGACTGCAAATATTTGGAAGAAAATGTCAGAGCATTCCCATCGATTTCGAATTTTGACATGATCGCATATCCATCTGTCCAAGCTGTTACGGATCCCTTTTCCAAGTCTAGAATCCCGGGCCCGCAACTGACAAGCGTTCCTTGCAACCATGTAGGTATATTTCCTGCAAAATAAATTTTAAGTTAGTATTTTGAACAATATTTTTTGGATTTTTTTAACAATAAAAATTCACCTGAAAATTGTAGTTTTACAGGGATAGGGACTTCCTTCGTGTTTTGGAGATGACGAGGACCCTCCTCCGCCCTGATGGTCTGCAATCCGGGCATTTTCTAAAAAATGCTTGCTGTGTAAAATTATTTAGAAGTTTTGCTAGAAAAATCAGTGGTTTTAATGGACGTACTTTCATAAGCCTTGAACTCCAATGAGTACGAAGTTTCGACTGATTCTTCGTGTCGTTGAACATGGCCAACTAATTAATGTTTTAGAGCTAAAAATGCGTTTATTGTTGGACGTCAGGTACATCACCCTTTAGTGGGGATAACCACAGGTTAATTTAGGACAGTTATAAAAAGTTCTCACGGATTTCCATGTCGGTAAAATAGTATGTTGCTATTTAGCTCTGGAATATTCATATTTATCATGTTGTCTGAAAAATCAAATGAGGCTTTCGTTTCTAGATACGTGGGAATAAATTCAGGTTGTAGAGTTCAGATTATCAGATAAAATTAACTCGATTTGTAGATAGTTTTTGTTGTGATTCGTGTGGAATAATTAATTTTTTGTGACGCTAGAGCCTGGGAATATCATTATCATTAGAAACCTGATGAAATTGATTTAATTTAGAACAAAATATTGAGGAAAGTCAAAACCCGGATAGGTTTTTGGATTTATAATAGCATCTAATTTAATTGCAGCTACTACGTATGTATATAATTGAAATGAATTTAATACCAAAACTAATTTGTAAACATTATCTCTCACCATTTAAGGTTTATAGAATTCGTTATAGTGGTTTAAATTGGTTTGTTTTTCATCTTTATTTGCATCAAGCATAACGCACAGCAAAGCAATTTGTGTAAAATGAAGATAGAAATTAATTAAATGATTAATTAAAATTAATTAAATGATTAATTAAAATTAATGATTAATGTCCCTCATTATGTTTCATGTTACACAACAAGGATCTAAATATAAAATAAATTTTAGACTTATAACCTCAA
>JAQGBQ010000322.1:0-25518 GCA_034698485.1 Vertagopus arboreus | reverse complement strand
TGCCTAAGGGTGAATGGAGAACAATGGATTGTATAGACCTTAAGGAGCACTTTGCATACAGTTTAGTCATAATACGAGTAAAATACTTTGAAAGAATATTAAATATCTATCACTTGGACATATTTAGCACATCTAATAATAATACATGCTGTTTGTTATAATAATTTGAAATTGTAACAAAGTGCATTTTTAAAGACACTGTCTTATTAACTGTGCTTTGCTACTTTATGTGAGATTTGGATTTAAGTTTTCAAAATCAGAGCAATTATTTCTTTGATCTCAGAAAAGCAACACATACAATTTATGACTTTGTTTCTTTTATTTTGAAAAGAATTTGGAAAAAAATTGAAAATTACTGGGTCATCGGGGGAAAATAATAATCAAGACCAGGTCAAAGAATAAATGAATAAGTTTTTGATTAAATTTCAACATTTTAGAAAAGTTAGCAACTAAAATTAAACTTCACAAAAATATCTAATCGAAACTCATTTGATCAATTCATTGGCTTTTGCTTAAGATTGGGTTTTGTGAAATTGAAAACGGAGCGAAGAAGCCATTTGGGGATCGTTTTAAACTAAGAACCTGAGAATTGTGATTTTCATTCGAAAATTCATTTCAAAAGTCGCAAGAAGTAATTAACGTTTTAAAATGATGAATGAAGTGAATGAAACTAGCCTACTGCGCCCCCGCATCGGGGGCGCAGTAGGCTAGTTTACATTTAAGGGTTGGAAATTAGAAATTGAAAAACATAGAGTGAAATTTCACTAATTTTTCATTGAAAAATGAAAAATATAGAGTCGAATTAATGTGTCAAATAAATCAAAGGATCAAAATCTACAGTGCAGAAATGTACATAGCTCGAGCCTTAAATTTAAATTTTTGGCCCTTTCCTTGCGACTTTTTCTCGATGAAGATGAAATCCCATAGCAATTAACATCAATTTTAGCCCTTACGCAATCATCTTCGAACTTATCAAGACCTCGAAATAATACGCATTTTAAGCTCAACATGATCAAAAATCGGTCTAGTGCTAGCGTGTCACAGACGGACGGACAGACAGAAATACCAATCCCATAAGCCCTGGCTCGGGCTAAAAATCGAACCATTTCGCCATAATTCGAGGCTATTTTCACTGTTTTTCACTCTTCTTTGAAAAATAACTTTTCCGTATTAATTTTCTCAATTTTGCTCATACGGGTTCAATTTGCAGTGACTTATCGATTCTCGATGCGAATCAGTTACAATTCGGTAGACATTTCGACATTGAATTCACCGCGAATTGAGCACGATTGAGCGAAGTTGAAAAAATTATTTTCTATAGTTTTTCATTTTTTTTTTTTACTTTCCTGAAAAATTGAAAGAAAAGTTTAACAAAAATGTCAACTGGTTCACGTTTTGTTTTCAAAAGATATTTGTACCTCCTTTGTGGTAATCAGGAGATCCCTTGACAGCCTCGCAAGTCTGTGTCTCGAAGCCAGTGTCCATACAGAGTTGAGTGACGGCGTGATGGAAGCCACCCACGATGACATTGTACTTGCCCTTCGGGGTCGTGGGGGCAAGAAACAGCCATTTCATACACAATTCCGGTAACTCAGATGCCCCCAAGGATCGATTGATTAGTGCTTCCCCCCAATGGTAGTAAAAGTATTTAGAAGCCACTGGGATGTACCAGGCTGGAACTTTGTTAATCTGAAAACAAAAAATATTTCTAATAAATATATAATTAACTATACTGCTGCTATGCCGGTTTTATTTGCAGAGAGACAAAAACTTTTCTACGGGTTCAAATCCGGGTTGTCCTTCTACTTTTTGCATTTTGATTTCATAAAACATGCATAATAGTAAAACAAAAAACAAAACAAAGGCCGTTCGAAAACTTCTTGACTTAAATTAATTTACATACGATTGATCAAACTGAAATCAAAATAATGACGAAAACTATTCCTGATAAAAGTCTTGTGAATGGTTTTTTTTAAAAAAAAATCTATTGAATATTAATGCTTTAAATGATGATTTAAAAACTAATTTGAACACCTAAGCTTCTCAAAACTTAAAATATTCTCCTGAACAATAGAATTTAAAACCAAAATGTAGAAATCCACAGTTACGACTGCTGAATTTAAAATACAAGAATTACATCGGAAGTTCTGAATAAAGTTCTTCTTAACTCAGTGGAAGAGCAGATAACCAGCAATTAGAGGTCAAGGGTTCGATTCCCTTCGAAAGCAAGTTTCAATTTTGAAAAGAATTCAGGTTCTGTGTTCATTATAATTTTAATACTCGAAAATTAAAACTTATTAGAAATAATTGTTTAAAAATAATTTAAGATTGCTTACAAATTCGACTTTAAGTCCCTGCACTGGCTTAGCAGTATTACAGCCAGGTTCCAAGACAGCTTTGGACTCTAACTTGGGCCCTTTAGGGGCTGGGGGCACAGGTTGGTGAGGATTACTCACCTTGCTCCCAATACAGAGGTCACTGTATAGCCCTAATATGAGTACCAAAACCCACGTACACATTACGCACTTGTCCATCTCAAAATATAAAAATATATTTTCTAAAATTGATTACCTATGCTCTAGAAAAAAACGTGATTCTACAATAATATGTAAATATGGTATAGAAAATATTTAATATCCAATAGATGCAACGTGTCCAAATGTGCACGGATTCTAGGAAGTTTTTTGTATTTATCAACAAAAAATAGCAGTCGGGAGGTTTTACTTTTTTTTAACTAGGTTAAGCTAGATACATCTATTTGTAACTTAACTTAGTTTTAAAGCCTTAAATTTTAAAATTAGCAAGAAATTAATTTCAAGAAGCTGACTTAGAAATCAATTGTAATATTTTTATTTTTGATAAATCTAAATGCCTTTCTTATAGTAAATGCTGTTAAATTCTTAATAGTACTGTTTTTTTAAAATAAACAAAAAAAACTAGTCGTCTACAGGAATGATTTTGCATTTGTTGAAGCTAGGTGAGTAGATTTTATCCTTTTCAAAGCCCATCTTAGCCACTGCCTCCCCGACTGTTTCTTTGTATCCTGTAGCCAAAGTCGTATTTGTTGAGTAAAGAAGCCAGTGATTATTTTTGCCGTCAGGGCTACAATGTACAAGAATAATTCCATTTTTGTTGTCCGTCCACGCAAGACTTAGAACACCAGCAACTAAAAATAATATAAAAAATCACTTAATATTAATTAAATAAACAAATCGAGATAATTAAATCAATTTTCTAAGTAAGGATGAACTTTTAAAGAGCAAAGTATTGAAATTTTTTCAAAATTTAATCTTAAAGACAATACATCTTTACCAGTCAGTTATGCAAAAAAAACTGCGGCAACCTGGGTTTGATCCCAAGCCATTTGCTTTAGTAGGCAATTTTTTTAGCCGAAATTTGAGTTGGGCTTAGAATTTTTTTTTGTTTATATGCAGATTGAACCGGTAAAGAATTACTATTTGTAAGATTAATTTGCATGCATAGAAACTATGTATCAATTTTTCCCAAATTCTACCCCGTCAAAATTCTTTAAGTTCATTGACCAATTGAAAGGTCAAAGGTCATACCTGCAGCATGTCTTTTAGGGTGTTGAGTCCTTGGATTAGCTTTGCAATCCTGCAGTCCTTTTTTAATCATGGCGCAGTCAATGACAAGGATCTTGTCGTCATAAGCTTCAGTTGTTGACTTGAATGCTTTGATATAAACTTGTGCACACATCGCTTCCAGATCCGCGGGATTCTCTAGTTTTGATCCTGTCAAAAGATGGTGCAGCGACTCGAAGCCTCTGACACTTCCCATCGTGATGTAAAAATGCTTCCCTCCGAACATTGACATCGCCTCAATAAAATAAAAATGTGGCAATCTTATAAAAAAGGTTACTATAATCGCTTTGAATTTCCATATAACAAAATTATGTCAAAGCGACATCAACATACATTATTTACTTTTTCGAATTTTTTATAGTTATTTGTGGTTTACTTTGATTATTAAGTGTTCGACAAAGTATATGCAAGTAGATATCGCTTTTCCCATAATTGGAATATTTATTCTCACAACAACTAACTTTAAGGGAATAATTTTATTATTTAATTTATTTAAAAATGGAATTTTTTAATTAAAAAAGGTTTTGATTTAAAAATAAATTCGTATTTTCATGTAACTTTTAAAGTTTTGGTTAAAACTAAAGAGTTCTTGAATTCATATTTTTTAAGCATGTTTTTTCCATGAAATAATTTTTATGAAAATAAAGGATTTAGTCTTACAAATTCCATGTCCAAGTCGTTAGTTGGTTCAGTCCCAAGACATTTTGGATGAGGTTTTGCATTCGAGAAAAAGTTCTGTCCCTTCGAAACCGACAGTAGGTTAAAAGATATCAAGATAATTGCAGTAAAATACATTTTGTATAAATACAAATATTACACACTTTTTGATAGACTTGGTTTAGAGCTTTAAAATGAGAAAGAGTTACTAGAGGAATGAATATCTATAACAAAACACGGATGTTTATTTTCAACAAATTCCAGTTTCATGGACAGGACAACAATAATGGAATTAAGTTGGCAGTCATACGGGTAAATGTATTAGTATACAGGGTGTCCCAAAAATAAGCCTACATAGAAAGATACATTTATGTATATTTTTATGTGGACATCTTAGGACACCATGTGTGTATTTATAAACACATTATATTTCTGCCTTCTGAGTTTCTACATAGTATTTATCTTATCTTACAAGAAAGTATTTCAATGTGGTAGATACAGTGGTGCGAAATGGAAAATAACAAAACTGAAATAAGCAAAGTTTAAAAAAGATATATTTAAAAGAGTGTCAATTACTCTCATTTTATTTTTGTACAAGAAATAATACTTGCAAAGACTTCTAAATACTCTAACATATATTTTCTCGTATTCTTTTCTTCTATTAGCATGGATTTCTTAGATGTAATGGGGAACAGATTGTAAAAGTAGACAGTTGGTAACATAACCATGCATTTTTGCAATTTGATATATTAAGAAAAAATTGAATATTTAAATGAGGACAAATGTAGTAGCAGCAATTGTGAATTAGTTTACCTCAGTACTTGGGTACACTCGTAGAGCTATAATTATTAATTAAGTAAAGGTAAATATAGAGGTAAATACTGGTACACATAAAAATTAACTGTTTTCAGTTTATCATCGTCAATATTACCATTTAGGTAATAAATCTTAGCAAGATTTTTGTCCTTTTGGGCTACATTAAACAACTAGTTTAACATTGTTTTAAACTGGAAATTACATTCAATTAGGACTTAGTTGTCGATTCTAGGCTTTTTTTAAAACATTATTTAACTTAAAACATCTCGCTTAAAAAATATCTGATCTCTGGAATTTTTTATGAATTAATTTCTGAGAAATTGATTTTTTTTATATGTATCAAGAAGCATTATGATTTGGAGGCTTACATATAAAAAGAGAATTGTGTAGTTTACATTCAAACAATAAATTAAATTACCTTTATTTAATACAAGTTACAACCTAGATTCAACACCAGGGTTTAAATATTAAATTTTATGCCTAATCTGTCATCCAATTTAACCAAGTAGCATACTTCATTTTCGTTTTATTTTGTAACTCGCGCGGCTTATTAGTGAGTTCTTTGGTCTAATAAAAAATACGATTTTATTAATGCGAAATTACTTACAGAATACTTCCACTGTACGGTAACATATTAAAATATCTCCCAGTAAGTCCTTAAATCCTACTGGAATCTACCACTAGAAATAATTATAATTACTGAAACGCGGAATCAGGGACGGAAACACACAAATTAATTGTGTTGTTCACAACATCCTCATAGTACTCGGATTTTGAGGATTTTTGAAATACATAAAACCTCAGCCCAAAAAGCCCCTGAATAAACTGAATTGGTCTTAAAGATTTGTATTTCTTTCGAATAATTTTCATTTCAGGGGACAATTTGGCTTTCCATTGTTTCAAATTCTCGGTAGAATTTTCATGTAAACTTGTGGCGTATGGCAACATGAGCCTCATCATAACGAAAATAATGACTGCGCCAAATACGAAAATCAAATAGATTCCGAGTGGCATGACGCCGTATAGTTTCAGAATTATGAAGTTGATTGCGGCTGCAAGATTCACGGAAACCCTTACCAACAAGAAACCCTCTGGGGCGGAGAATCTGTGCAAATTGGTTTAAATATTAAGATCAAATTAAAAACTTTCATTGGTTTGCTCGAGAAACTTGTGGTTATTCTTTAACTTGGACATATCACAGTTTGTCTGTGTGTCTACACGATAGTTCTCTTGTTTTGATTCTAAGTTGTGTGCCAGTGTATCTTGGTTTAATACGAAGGCTAACAAGGGATATTATGAAAGCATAATTCTAGAATCGCTTGAATCTTAGTTGTCCAATAAAACAGCATTGGGAAAATATTAGCAATGTTGTAATGCATAATAACCATGCTAAGTTTTTATCCCAAAGAGCAGTTTTTTTTATATATGTATAATTACTTAAAATATGACCAAGAAAGCCAATTAAGTGACACATTCTTTCTCGGGCTATGCAAAGTTGTATTGAAGGTTATTTGAAATACGTAAGCGTAAGTTCAAAGTACCTGTTGACACGTTGGTTGAGAAGGTTGAAGCCTAAGTATATTTCGCAAAGCTTCAAATAATCTATAGGACGTTTAGCAAGTCCGTGTAATTCGTCCAGCAATGCAATAGACTTTACCCAAAGTTCAGTCGGAAAGACCACAACCATCAGAATCAGCACGAGTATTCGAGCACCTTTAAAATTCAAAAATATTTTTTTAGATTAGCCTATGTTTAATGTCGTCGTCGATAGACTGAATCAGGCCACTTCTTTCTTTGTTACCTTCCGCAATCATGATGTAAATCATTGCAGCTGAAAACATGCTCAAAATAACCTTCGTTTGCCAGCGGCCAACAATGTAAGAGGGCAAAGTTTGTTCAATTAACAATTCCCACGGCACCAATCCAGAGAAAATCCCAACGATGCTTCCGACTGTTGGAATAAAAAGGCTGAACATCATAGCGTATACAAAAAATACACCAAAGCCATCTATTTCACCTTGGTCCGTCCAAAAACTTTGGTCTTTTTCCTCTTTTCCTGTAACTATTACAATTTTCAACAAAATGTACTCTTAAGATTAAACTGTATCGGTTTTTATTACGATACGATGAAAACAATGCTGATGATTTTGTTTTACTCTTATAAGATTGCTCAATATCTAACCAAAAACTTCTTGAAATTTGGTTCTGCTACTTACAAAAACATTATATTAAAATGTTAGCGGCCCTGAAAAAAATTTACAAAGTTGAAAAATCGTGCAAATTGTAATTTTTATTCGCTCACAAAAAATCGAATTTTTGTCAAATTTGCAAAATTTTATCAATTTGGTAATTACAAGGAGTTCAATACCAATAAGTTCAAAAATTTCATGTTCTTCAATTACTGCCATCTTTCCAAATTTTTGGTGTTTAAATTTTATATGAAAGAAAAACTTTTTGTTATTATCATATTGGTATACTTTTGAAAATTGGACCAAAATTCGATTTTTTGTGAGCGATTAAAAATGACAATTTGCACGGTTTTCAACTTAAGTAACTTTTTCAAGTTAAGTTTACTGTGCTCTCATGGTAGTAGGAAATAAAAATTAAACTTCTCCGTCGTAGAACTAACATAGACAATAACACTAATGTAATTTCAAAACCGGCAAATACCGGACTTACGTTTCTCAAGCCTTTGGAAATTGCGGATGACGGAATTCAAAAGTGGTATGACTTCATGTCCATAAATGACCAAAAAGAGTGTAATTCCGACAGTCAATCCCATAATGAGTAGCATTACAAAGTATAACGAGCTTTGTACAAATGTCACTTTCAAATCTTGACTGAATTCGGACAATAGAAGACTAATTGACATTGATCCCATTCCAAATCCACCAATTATAATAAATACAATGAAGTAGTATGTGAGCATTTCCTTGTGATTTTCGTTCAATTGAAATAGCCTTGTTTTTGGGTTAAAAGTAACCGGAAACTTCCCAAGCCATTTGTTCCAATTTGTGTGCACCTCAAAACATTTCCAAATTAATTCCGAAGGCATTTTTTCTTATCTATGTAGTAGTATTTTTTTATAAATTATTAAGTATTACAGAGGTGGTGATTCAAAAGTGTTTATGGCTTTTCATTTTTCAATAAAAATTTCTTAATATTATAGTTGTTTGTGTTTTTAAATTCTGCAACAATTTTGTTGTTATGAAATTTTAAAATGTTCACTTCAGATAGGAATTTAAAAGCCTGATCAGCAGAAAGTGAACTGAAACACGTCCTCAAACCATCGAAGCCATAGTATTGTTGGAATTTTTGGTTTGGTTGCATAAATCTACATTAGACATGTAGACAATGTTGATTCCAAAGACGGGACGGAGAAATCGATTTTTCCTTTAAAAAATTATACAACCTTAAAATTCTATAGAATGACGGGATAAGTTGAGTGGTTTCGCAACAATTTCCTGCTCAATACTTTTCCTAAACTCATTTAATTATGTTTTCAAACAATTCTTGGCCAACGTAGCAAAGCAAGGCATGTATTGCAGAAGAATATGTAAGACAACAAGAATTTATCAAAAAATCCCGAAATTTTTTTTTTCTAATTTTAACTGAAGTGAAAGCTTACCCATTAGCTAACAAAACGAGGCGCTTTCATCATCTTTAACGATGCTAACCTCAAACATGCGACTAAAAACTTCACAATGAGTAAAAGCAAATAAAATGATAGTTTTGGACTTCAATTTGATTGAGCATTCTTGACTCTACAAATCTGACTTTTTTAAATATAATAATCAAGGACGAGCGGAAGAAAATTTACCAAAAGGTAAAATTGTAATGGTTAGTCGAGTCTACATAAGAAGAATTTAGACTGAAATTTATTTTGTGACATAAATTTTTAAAACATTAAAAAGGACAATAATATTTTGGCTTCGTGTTCTAACTTTTGTGAATTTCCGATTCTGTGCAGCTTGTAGTATCCGTTTAATTTTTTTGAAACACGTTTGTGAAAAACAATGTTTCAGAAAGTTTATTCAACAGTTCAGCAAAAGTTTTCAAATTCTGCTAGGTTAATTTTATTTCATTAAAAGAAATCTAAACAATAATTTAAAAAGTTGCATGAACATTTTGAATAGTTAAGCAAGTACCTTGAAAACGAAAGAGGAATTTGATTTCGAATCACATAGAAAAGTCTTTATACTGATACTGTAAATTTTAAATTGTCAAAAGCAATAGAACAGATGTTGGTTAACTCGAAAGTCGATCGACGTTAATATTACACAATTGTAATCCACCTGTTGTGAATTGTTTGAGTTTCATTTGTTAAAAATAATGAAGACACACATATTCATCTCTTGACAATCTCTGATTTTTAATACAATTCTTGCCACATGGCGCATTTTTGCCCATTAACTTTTCAACCTTTCTCAGTCTTCGGTCCTGGTACTCCGTATGCAGTTCAAGTATTTAACACAAAAATTGTATTCAGTCCATCCAATTAATTACTTTGTTATTAATTTGAATTACCTGGGTACAATTTTTTTGTTTCATGTGTTAAGTGTTTACACTGAAAAGTTGGAAGATTAAAAAAATAAAATAGGCGGAAAATTCCGTCTATGTTGGGATGCAGTCAGCAGTAGAGTTCAGACTAAATATGTGCTATAAAATTTCTATGACAGTTTAAGTTACTGAGTCACCCTGTAAAAAAAACGTATGGATTGGTTAATTTAAATCCAACAAACACATCATTGTTTTTATTCTCAATCATTTAATAATCAAATCATCTTTATTGCGACATAAAGCTGAATGAAAATGAATGCAGCTGAATTCGTTCAGAGTTTTTGGGGAAAGAACAATTGGCCATTTAAAATATAAAATATATATGCAGTATTCGTATGACTCGTTAAAATGGAAGATATATACGGTTGTCATTAGCCCATATTAGAGTATAAAAATCTTAGCCAGACCAGGTTTTCTAAATACCTAAAAATATTTTAGGTTTAATATTAGGTATAATAATAGTATGTATGAATGATTATTACATATGATCATTTGTCATTCATTAGTTATTACATAGCACTCAAGAAGTTCCAAGCTTTTTATAATATCATTCTTTTAATATTATATTGTACTTCTACATTAAATTCTAATCCATTTTCAATCATCTAATGTCACGAATTCCCCGTTTCTCCAACTGAGCCGTTTAATCATGTCAAATATCAAGTTCATCGCCACCCACCTTCATCAATGTTTGTAAAACCTACATCATTCCATTTAACAATCTAATGCCTACTAAATTGAAAAATAAATTCATGGATTAGTGACCATAGATGAAGTAAAGCAAGGATTATTTATTTATTCTGCAATCAAACACCTCGAAACATAAAGTAATCATTAACAAATATATGTTTTTTTACATAACCCAAATAAGTTACCAAGTGTCAAAAACTTTACTTATATCAACAATGATCGGATCTATGACATTCTGTGCAATGTCCACAACTGACTTGGATCGGTTTGATTACAGAATCTACTCTCTGGCTGCAAATGCCCTGAAAAAATGGCAGATGGGCAAGCATCCCAATGTTCATTTTTAATCTGCCAAACATCATCGGACACTTGGAGGAATTTAAAATGTTGTTCTTCGCTGGTACTGTTGCAGACAATCGCAAGATAAATGTAGCCGGGTCCACCGATATGTTTTGGGGACTCAAAACACGAAACTCTTGGCGGAGGTCGAGGTTGCCCTTTAAATGTTGAGTTGGACAGAATTCGATGACCTAATTCACCAAGAATAAGGCGTAAAATCTTGTCTAAATCTCGCGTGCTAGAATTTAAAATAGTCTAATAAGTCAAATATGGAATACAAATTAGATTTTTTTTAAAAACATTAATTTTTTCAACGTGCTAAATCGTAATTTTAGGTGATAAATAGTCGTTTAGACTTACTTGTTACAATTTCCAACTCCCATTACCGCGTTAAGACTGTCCCATTCTCTACTGATCATGCACCAATTGGGATCGGCCACAGATTTGATCAAATAATAGCCACTTTCCGGATCTGGGCTTGTACCACAGGAACTTGAAAGAATGAATACACATGCAAATATCAGCATTATTGGACTAATTGCCCAAAAGCGGGCCTGATTTTCAGTAGACGACATCAGATTGAAGTGAATTTTGGTTACGTGTTAGACTAAATGAAATACAAAATTGAGTAATTGGTCTTCCACACAGAGCTCGACTTTTATACTGCCTTTAAGTATATGATTGATTATGAGGAAATAAAATGAAACCTCATCACAAATTATCTTTGTCTGATAAACCATAATTTTTAATGGATTCTACAAAAACAAAGACCATCAAACCTTCATTTTGAGCAGCATTGCATTCAGGGTTCTCCTAAGCAAAAAAGCACTGGAGCATCAAGCATATGTTTGCTAAATAAACATCGTGATTTTGTGCTTTTGGCACTATTATATTGCTAAAATAGAGCTTACTGATTACTTAAGTTTACGATATTAACTATAAAGAACAGTTTGATGAAGTTTAATATAAATTTGAAACTGAATTAACACCAAGGAAAATGGAATTCTCTTTTCAGTTCCAATGTTGTTTCTTAAAATAACTGATACTGTATTAACCATATTTCAGATTAAAGTTTAATTATAATTAATTTAATTAATTTAAATGACATTCATGGTAATTTTTTCTATTAAATTGGGATTTATTAATATGCTTGAGTACTGATATTAGACTTCCCCATCCAAGCCAAACAAGCAAAATTAGCATGGTGCAAGCAATTCGAGCACGTAATTGCTTACCAAGCTAACAAGGCAAGGAAAACACCATGCTTATTTGGCGAACTCTCATTACAGTTAGTTACTACAGTGCAGAACTAATTATAGTCCAACCCCATTTATGTGATTTGATCGTGAAAACGATGCGGCATGTTATATTAAATACATTCACCTGAAACACGGTTTTAGAAATTCAACTTTCTATTATATATTCTAGTCATTTTTTTTTAAATTCAGCTTTTATGCCGTATTAAGGAATCTATCCTGCAAAATTTTCAGGATTTACACTATTATTCTTAGATAAAATAGGAACAGAAAGTGCCTAAATTTTTAAAACCTTTAATATTTTTCAAACTCTGCACCTAAAACACATTTTGTGTCATAATTATCACATAAGCCCTGACTCAGGATAAAACTTTTATGAGTTTTGATAACAAACAATTGAAAGGTTAAAGGAAAAACAGATAATCTTATCATTTACATAATATTTCGAGCAAGGCAGTCAATACTTGTCAATCTTGTCATTTTTGGCACGTGTAACCTTGTTTTAAAAAATATTACATAGCATATAGATTGTGAGTTTTGTAATAAAAAAAATTGCAACCCTGCAACTTTACGGTTGAGAAAAAGATATTTTTTACAAACCCCTTCCAATCCATATTTCATGCATCTTATAAAAGGTTTTTATTCGTCCTAAAAAATTTTAATCAACAAAGTTTTTTGATTTGGTCTTTTACATGTCAGTTACAGTGGTATTCTAATCTGTTTTATTATTTCTATGTTTTATTAAATAAAAACTTCCTCGATAGATACATGCATACAAACGTAACAGCCTATTACCATGTTACGCTTTGATTAGAAAAAGTAACTATTGATAAAATAAGTATAAGTCACAGTTTTTAAAATTTTCTCCCAGAATTTTAGTTTAGATTTTAGGGAAAATACAATATGATTCTACGCTTGGTATTATATATATTTGGTTAACCAACCAACTAAACCAACCTATTTACTGAAAAGCCGAATCAGAGACGGAAACACACAAATTAATTGTGTTATTCACAACATCATCAAAGAACTCGGATTTTGAGGATTTTTTCACCACATAAAACCTCAGCCCATAGAGTCCCTGAATGAACTGAATTGGTCTTAATGCTTTGTATTTTTTTCGAATAATTTTAATTCCAGGCATTAATTTAGCTTTCCATTGTGTCAAATTTTTTGTAGAGTTTTCATGCAAACTTGTCGCGTACGGTAGCATCATTGCCAATATCACGAAAATAATGATGGCGCCAAATACGAAGAGAAGATACATTCCGAGTGGCATGACGCTGTATAGCTTCAGAATTATGAAGTTGAATGCGGCTGCCAGACTCACGGAAATCCGGATCAAGAAAAATGCCTCTGGGGCTGCGAATCTGTTCAAATTAGTTTAAGAATAAAGGTTCTTGTGGATAAAGCCACAACTCATCCAGAAAAATGTCTCTAGAGTTATAAATTTTGGCTTAAATCGTAGCTTTCGAAATGTGCTAAATCGTTGTGCTTTTTATCTTCGAAAGTCTTTTTCGTTCTTCAATCGCAAATAACCGTTCCATGTAGGAACGATAAGGAGTTTCGAAGATAAAAAGCACAAATATTTAATACCAACTATCAGCTTCAATTTGAGATATAATTAAAAAAAATTATCTTCAAAAATGTAGGAGTGGGTTTTAGCAACGCTAGTTTTTTCATAAGTTAACTAGTGAGGTGTTTCTAGACATTTCTTTCTATGTCATGTAATAAAACCTTAAGATAAATAAGATAAAATTAAAAGCTCTTATTGTTCAACTCGACAATTGCGTGTTTAATGGTGGCGCTAATTTTTAATTAGAAAACTACGTAGCTGTAAATATCAAGTATTACCTGTTGACACGTTGGTTGAGTAGGTTGAAGCCTAAGTATATTTCGCAAAGTTTCAAATAATCCATTGGACATTTAGCTTGTCCGTGTAATTCATCCAGCATTGCGATAGACTTAACCCAAAGTTGAGTCGGAAAGACAACAGAAATCAAAATCAGACCGATTATTCGAGCACCCATAAAAAATATTTCACATGATAAACGGATGTTGCATGCTATTTTCAATAGACTACAACACTACCTGTATCACTCTGTGTAACACTACGCCTAATGTTTGAAGTGTCAAAAAAGTGATAAAAAGGGCAGTATAACTAAAAGCCACAGACTGTACAGAGCGTCGGTGCTTGTTAGGAGTGCCGAAAAACTCTCTAGATATTGGTGACATTTTCTCTGGTGACTTTTGATACTTCATGTGTATGAAGTACGTATTTGTTGGACTTTGAAATGAGCAGCTGAGTTAATCATTGTTACCTTCTGCAAACATGATGTACATCATGATGGCTGAAAACACTGTCAAAATGATCTTTGTTTCCCAAAGTCCTACGATTTGAGAAGGTAAGCAGAGCTCAATTAAGAATTCCCAAGGTAGCCATCCCGACAAAATCCCAACCAGCGTTCCGATTGTTGGAATGACAAAGCTGAATATCATTACGTACACAAAGAACACCGCTAAACCGTCCACACGACCTTGGTCCATCCAAAAACTTTGGTGTTTGGCATCATTTGCAGTAACTATTGCGAATTTAAACCAACTATTATTTCACACAATTTTTTGGTTTTAATGATCATATTGATATGATGAAAAAAAGGCTGATCTTTCTTTTACTCCGAATCTTGAATTTAATATGCTCAATATTTATTCAAAAACCACTGATTAATTGATTAATCAAGTCATGAAAATACAAAACTCTTCAAAAAAATTAATGTTTGTTCTAATCTTGTATTAGATTTTGTTAATTTTCTGTTTCATTAGAAAATTCAAATCAAATTTTCTGACTTTTTGTCTTTGCAATTTACAGTCAATAGAGAAATAGTTCAAGGGTCAATTAATAGCCCTCTTCTCTTTATATGTTTTTTCAATCAAGTCGGTAAAACAAGAATGTGTATTACTTTTTGTTTGCTGACGATTTGTTTATTTATATTAGTGATAAGAAAGATTATCTTTGTAGTGGTCTAGCGAAAATGTCCACTATACTCAATGACCTGGACAATATTCGTCACCAGTCTGGTTTAGAGTTGATTTTCAAAAAAACAAAATTCATGATTATAAATAAACAAACCAAAATCTAAAACTGCTGATAATGTCACCCTGAAATGCAAAAGTATTCCAATAAAAATGGTGACCACGTTTAAATTCCCCGAGTCCACCAAAAAAAGTCAAGCCATATTTGTCATTTTAAATGTGCTTTATTTTTTTGAAATTCATTGAACAACGCTGATAAAGAATATGCTATTGTTTGTTTTCTGCAGCCAACCACACCCCCTCAGCATTTCAAAATGTAAATTTTAAAAAACGCGTTTAGAGGCTTATAACTTTTTAAAGAAAACAAAAATCGTATGGGCACCGTTTCTACTTTGACATTTTATAATAATTGTATAACTATAAAAAATTTCAAAGTTTTTGGATGGGGCCAATACTAAATTAAAGCCCAAAACCGTCTATACGCCAGTTCCATCTACCACTTAAAGCTGTATCTTTAGAAGCACAGACGACAATAGAATAATATGGGGTGAGTTTTGAGTGGTTGACGGATCTGGCATATCCAGATAATTCAATTATAAAATTGGGGTCCTCCAGGGAAAATAAATAAACAAGGTTAGTTTAATCGGAGGATAACTAAAGGATTTTAAAAAATGTGCGGGGGACACTTTTTGGGGTGAGGTGAGATTAGTGTCGCCCCTGCTTTTCTCAATTGTTAAGATATTTATTTAAGAGGTAGCAGAAATAATTCAAAATATGACTCAACTTTTTTGGTCGACTCGGGGAATTTTTTCTGAAGGGTGTCTTCAAAAATATGAAGTTTTCCTGCTCCATCAAAAGATTGAAAGATTGTGGTACCGCAGAGTAAGGTTCGACATGAAATGATAATATTTGTGCATAATACTGTAATGTATGAAAATTCTGTGAAATATTACTCAATCAAGTTGTGGAATAGCCTTCCAACTTCCGATAGCTATTAAGAACTTTAAAACAACAAATGATAATGTAAGAAGAGAATTAAATGAATGGATTCTGTCTAGTAGAGAAAATGAGTATGTAAAATGGGATTATATTATTATTATTAACTGGCATTTGATTGTCGTTTACTAAATATTATTGACTATTTTTAGTTATATCAAGCTTTTATATTATTTCAGTGCCATCCGTGAGAGACCAGACTAATTTTGTTTGAACGGCTGAATGGCACTATAAAAAAAGGTAATGCAATACAATAAATGTGTTAAAATGGGTTCAGAAGTTCAGAATAATCTACAGTTCAGAACTTCCGTCGTTAGGTCATTTGGTTACAGTTCTTATTCAATGAAAATGTTTACTTTTATAATGTGTAGTACAATAATTTCAGAAATCTTCAAATACCGGACTTACGTTTTTCAAGTCTTTTGAAATTACGAATGACGGAATTCAAAAGTGGTATGACCTCATGTCCAAAGATGACCATGAAGAATGCAATTCCGACAGTCAATCCCATGATCAGTAGCATTACAAAGTATAATGAGCTTTGTACAATTGACAGTTTAAAATCATGAGTGAATTCAGACAATAGAAGTCTGATTGATATTGATCCCATTCCGAATCCACCAATTATAATAAATACAATGAAGTAGTATGGGACCAATTCTTTGTAGTTCTCGTTTAAATCAAATTCTCTAGTTTTTGAATTAAAAACCACCGGGAATTTTCCAATCCATTTGTTCCAATTTGTGTGCACCTCAAAACATTTCCAGATCAATTCCGAAGGCATTTTGCTTTTCTATCAGTAAAAATTGTTTAAATACGCAAGATATATTTGTCGAAACAATAGGTTTTATGACATTTCCATTTTTTAAATCAAAATGTCTTTTATGGCTATAAAATTTCAATATTTTCCACTTGAAGTTTTTTTATTTTAAACCCTATTGTTAACACACGTCCTCAAATCTTCAAAGCCATGTACATAATGTTGATTTCGATGACAAGACGGAGAATTCGGTTATACCTTTAAAAAATATATATAATCCTTAAATTCTGAAGTATGACCAGATAAGTTGAGTGGTTTCACAACTATTTCCTGCCCAATGCTTTTCTTCTACTAACTAAATTATGTTTTATACAATATTCTAGCCCACCGCACCCCGATGTGGGCCCACTTCGGTTTTTCAAACGTTTATTTCTTCTTTGGACTTTTGAACCGAAATTCGTTGTTATTTCTGCATAACATGTAGCTTGTTAAGACGAATTTTTAAAAAATGATTAAAATCCGCAGAACAAATAAGAAATAGCAGGTCTAAATTTAAATTTCAAATGAAAAAAAAATTACAAACCACCCTAAAACTGTTAAAAACATATAAATGAGTAATGACATTTTGAGAATTTGGAATTGTTTGTAGAAAATTTCAAAAAAATGAAATCAAATTTCATACAACAAAACGGATTAACAAATTTTAAAATGCAAAAAAATTGTTTTACTATGTTTTACTATTTTGTTGCAGTTTCAGAAAATTAATTTACAGCTGGGCAAAGTTTGTTTTAGAATCTGCAGGATTGGTTTTTACAAATTTAAAAGATAAAATTCAACTTTTAAAAAAAAACTTTTATAAACATTTTGAATAATTAAATAAGTACCTTAATGAAAAAAGAGGTAGCTCATTTCAAACTTTATTATTCATAAAAAAACTCCCAATGCTGATAAAGTATTTTTTTATCAGCAGCCAACAATATATAGTGGATGTTGGCCAAAATCCTATTTTCCATAATTATTATACATGTGTTTTTAAGGGTTTCAAGCCTATTCTGCCATGTAATGAACAAAATCCACGTGGGTCATGCTCTGTGCTTTTTGATTTTTAAAGACATTTGGCATCTAAAATCTAATAAATGTAATGGATTTTGAATCACAAAAAAGCTTACAAATTGGATCAACAGATGTTAAAAAAGTTACTAAGACACATAAAACATATAAAAACTCTTTGCAGTCGGGCACTTTTCAATTCTACACCTTCAAAAAAAGTTTGCGACCACTTAAGGACCTATACTTTATTGACCCGCAGGTGTCCGTATCCTCATATTGCCATTATTATACAAGCTACGAAGAATATTTATAATTTTAGAAGAAATCCCCAAATTCTGTAACTTGAGCTAGAGACGGTTATGCAAAATGCAGTCAAAAGCGACAAAAAACGCAAAACATTTGCGCTTAGGAACTTTTATTCTAAATTGGGTTAGGTTAAGGGAAAATATCTGATCAAGGCAGCCCCTGCCTTTGCTTTGAAAACCGGCCTGTGATTCGGGAAGAATGTTCCTGCCCTCACATAACCGTGTCAATCGATTACATAAAACTTGATTAAATATTTTAGTGACCGTTTGATCAGTGAAATCTCTCGGTAATTTTCTGGTCATTCCCTTTGAAAGCATAACGACCTTCAGCTCAGACCAGGATGTAGGGACTTGCTCTTTATCTAAGATAGAATTAAAGAAATTTAGAATTATTGGTTTCATATTAATTTGGTAACTCTTTCCAAAACTCATTAGATATCTGATATAAACCTGCAGGGTTACCACTTTTAAGATTCGACAATGCTGCTTCAAGGTCGATTAAGGAAATGTTTTTAGCTAAAATTTCTACGTCACTCCTATTTTGAGTAATTATTGGAATATGACGAGTGGGCATAGTTCATGTCTCTAAATATAAAAAGACTTTTCTCTTTTATTATTTCTTAGAAATTGCTTTATTGTTGAATTTTTGACCAAAACTCGCTCTTGTTCTTAAACTGAGATAGCGAATCTGAAATGGATTGCCAATAATCTTTTTGTTTAGATTTGATTAAATCCCTTAAGAATTCAATACTCTGAAACCAGGGAAGGAAAAACCCCGGGGTTTTTCACCAAGAACCCCGACCCAGTGGGTTTTTGGGATATTTTGACTTTTTGGACTCTTTGGACTTTTTGCTATACATAGGGCACTGTAAAACAGTTCATCGAAAATAATCAAACACTAATAACTGTACATTATAAATTGATTGATTGATTGATTGATTGAACTTTATTGTCAAAATTGTGTCAGTAAAAACTGTTCTTCCCACATGGACATAAAAAGAGAAAAATAACTCCTTTTCCACTTTATAGCTCCATTAAGCGATAAAGTTTAGGGCCGTTCATATAAACGAATGGTAAATAAAAAGGTAAAAATATTTATAAAAAAACCTAAGGTCATTAAAAATCCAAAGGAAATACAACATAATACATGAATTTATTTTAGTATAACTAATAAAAAAAATTCAAACATATTATTAGTAACTTTGTTTATTTTGCTATTAACAGCTCTTTTACCAAAAACAACTTTGCGAATTTATTGTATGCCCTCTGCAAATACGATTTTTATTTTGCAAATGTAATTTATAGATTTCTAGACGCTCTTTCCAATAGTAATATTTTTGAAATCCGATCGTCACACCCCTCATTCCCTGGTGCCAAAAAATCGAGTTTATGGCTTAGTAGAGCTATAAACTTACACTTTTCTAGCTTAATGGAGCGATATTCCTTAATGCAGCGATAAACTTTTATCCCTTAATGGAGCTATAAAGTGGAAAAGCCCCTGACTCTATTTAGTTAATTGTCAATTAAATATTTAAACAATAAAGCTACTATTGCGAACAATACAAATATTTGGTAATTAACTCAAAATAATGAGCATTTTTCTTTGTTGTTAATAAACCATCACTTAATTGTGATTAATTTAAGCTTTACAATAGTTTGCTCTATGCCCTGTTGCATATTACACCAAAACCCCCAAAAAGTCCAAAAACCCAAAACCCCTATGGGTTTTTCCTCAAATCAGGACCCCAAAAACCCGCAAAAACCCATAAACCCCGGGTTTTTCGAAAGTCGGCGTTTCGAACCCTGTCTGGAACTTTGACATTGTCGAACCTTAAATGTTTTGCTATTACAAGAGCTGATCCAACCTTACATTTCATATCCATACATGTTTTATCATACCATGGTTTATTTAAATTAGTAATAGTATTAGGATACCGGATAATCTTGATCATTCCACATTCGGCAGCCACTTATTTGATGACTGAACAGATGTTATTTTCCATTTTCAAAATAGAGAGTCAATTCAGAGAAAGTTGTTTCTTAGAGAGAAGATCCTTTAATGTATCTGGTGTTTCACTATCCCATCTAATCTTCTTAGTTTTTGTAACAGCTGTTCAACGGAGATCACCATCGCCACAACCGCCATTGACTTCAAATGACAAGAGACAGGGTAGATGAGCCAAATTAGGAAATGACAGGACTTCATGGTCAGAATTGGCATCTAGAACGTTTTTGCTACACCAGATAAGATCAACAATGCTTTTACCGGTTGTTTCGATATATGTAAAACCACCCGGGTAGTCAGAACCAGTTCAACTATTCAGTAAGACTAGTGACAGGAAATCCATAGCACCAGACACACCTCTGGCATAAACCGTTTTGTCCAATGAGTCTCTGTGGTTTTTTAGGCAGTTAGAAGGGTTGTCAAGTGAACCAGAATTTCCAAATTTCCAAGAAATTTGAGATAGAAAATTTATTTTCAAATCTATACTGATGAGTTGGAAAGTTTTTTTTTTTTTTTTTTTATAAATAAGGTACTTATATTGAAAATCTGTCTGATACATTTAGAAATATTTACATTTGAAGAGGAATAAGTATATATAGGCTTAGAATTTTGAGATTGCTCTGATCCAAAAAACATGACAAATTAGATTCTCAATTTATATTTTTTTTTACAATTTCCCGAAATCTAAAACCAACATTGGCGTTTACAGATTTTTAAAAAACCGAAAAATACTCGAGATAATAATAAAAACAGAAATTGGTTATTATTATTTTTCAGGCAAATTAAAGAAAATTAATACCTACTTCCTATACTTTATCGTTCAAGCACTTCGAGATACACATTACAAAAAAAATTGAAAGGAAAATTTTGAAATTTTGAAAAATTTCTAAGTATTTTTTTTAAAAATTAGTTAATTTCTAGGCACCACAATTTTGTGTCCTATGGCTATGATTGTTAACGACTAATTGGAGTATTTGGGGCAAGTAGGTAGCGAAAACTGTTTGTAATCCTATATAGGGCAGAAAAATATCAAAGTTTCTATAACTCGGTTTTTGGAGAATTTCGGGAATAGATAGGCAACATGTACAGCAGCTCCTAGTGTGAGAGCAAAATGAAATGAGATTTGCTATGGGTTTACTTGTGCTCGTTGTCCACCTCTGTTTCTCTTTCTGTTCATCTTGCCCCAGTTCATTAGCAGAAAGAATCCCGGTTAGAAATCACACTCAAATATTTCAGACCAATCTCAATGTTCTAAGCTTATATATAAAACTCACACTACATTTAAAGTAAAAATTGTTAACTTTTTCTAAAATTCCAAAATATCTACAAGGTCGTCCGGCTTGGTATATAGGACCACCAGCTAAACCCATCGTCGCTAAGACCCTGAAATATTTAAATAGTGAATTTTTGTTATGAGCAGTAAAAAAAATTACATTCGGCGTGTTATAATGCTCCTAAATTTAGAAAATTTGACAGTTAAACAAATTTTATTTTAAATTCGTTTCTGAATTAATAAAATGATGATTAAAATAAGGTTTCGAAATATGTCAAGTTTTTGTCTTTGGTTTTGAATCTTGTAGGCTTGCTTCTATAGAAACATTTTATTTTTGGATATTTCCTTGGGGCCCTGAAGGAAGTTGGACTTATTGCTAATCCTCACAATTTTTAGCAACATTTTGTCCAGTTTGGGTAGCCTGTCTTTGTTGTTTTTTATTGCAGTTGATTTTGTGTATTTTTTAATGTCCAGATTACAGACTTTAATTGTTTGCAAAAAAACGTAAATTGTCTCCAGCTTCCTAACAGCACAGGGCACAAGGTGCATGGATACTATTCGAAAATAACTTCTAATAATCTTTTTTTGGTTTTGAGGGGCTATTATTACCAATTTTCGGAATTTGATTTTAGGAATTAAACCTAATCAGATTATCTTGCATTTGTATGTAAATGTTAATTTTTTTATGGCCAGGCCTCTCTTATTGACATTATGCGATGCTATTTAAGACTTCTTTTTAACACATTTTTTTTTACTTATGCAAAACACATTTCGCCAATCTTCACTTTGAAGGATTGTAGAAAATTTATTTTTCGTTCAAATGTTCTGAAGTTTTAAACAGTTGTGACTTATGTATTTGAAAGTTCGATTTTAAAAAAATCAGTTTTTATCACTTAATTTGTTAGCTAAAAAGTAATTAAATGACGGAAACCACTTTCAAGTATCACTACTCATTGTTGTTTTACATGCAAATTACTAAATGCTCAGATCATCTGCACGCTTAAATAAAACTTGATGAAACAGTTACCGAATTTGACCAACTGTTAAGCAACTATATTGTGAGTATTTCTGAACGTAAAAATGATTTGCGACATGATTGTGATACGATAATTAATTACATTTACTGAATTGATATTTGGTATTGAGTTCTATTGAAACAACTTAGAATATCGCAATACACACTGACTATACTGCCAATTACAATTAAAGAGGTATCAGAGATTATTTATAGTCAATTAATTATAACATTATTCCGAATAAATCATATAAAAAATAGCAATAACAAAAAAATTAATGAATTCAAGGTAATTGTATACTACCTGATGGAAAAAAATAAGTTTGAATTATAAAAAAAACTTATAACAACATAAAAATAATTTCAAAAATAAACCAAATTATCTCCGCTATTTTGTTTAATGAAATATTAGTTTATGTAAAATATAAACTTTAACACATTGAATTATAAATTTACAATTGAAGTTCAATAACTAACAGTTTAGAGAAACTAATTTCACAAATTTCTAAAAACAACATACGCCCCGAATTATGTTTCACTTTTCTAATTTTTGGACAACAAGAAAGGAAATACAAAATTCTTATCCTGCATTGATTATTGTTGATAAACATTCATAAATTCATTGTTTCAAATGGATAATTTTGTTGTAACAAAATTGAATTATTAACTGAATTTGTTATTGTGTTAGCTTAAATCTGAAGTAATTACGGCAAAATTATTTCTTTAATGACATCATGTTTGTATGGTGATTTATTAAATCCTTTCAAAATCCTTTGACAGAATTTGTTTACTGAAACGCAGAATCAGGGACTGAAACACACAAATTAATTGTGTTGTTCGCAACATCTTCGTAATACTCAGATTTTGAGGATTGTTCCAGGACATAAAATCGTATTCCATTGAGTCCCTGAGTGAATTGAATTGGTCTCAAAGATCTGTATTTTTTTCGAACAAGTTTCATTCCAGGCATCAATTTAGCTTTCCACTGTGTCAAATTCTCAGTCGAATTTTCATGCAATTGTGTCGCGTATGGCAGAATCATTCCCATCAACGACAGAGTGACGACGGCGCCAAATACGAAGATCAGATAGATACCGAGTGGCATGACGTTGTATAGTTTTAGAACTATGAAGTTGAATGCGGCTGATAGACTCACGGAAACCTTCATCAAGCAGAATGCTTCTGGGGATGAAAACCTGATCATAAAAGTCAAGTATTCAGTTGAATCTTTTCAAGACAGAAACGTTACGGTTCATAAAAGGCACTTTGCTCAATGAATGGCCTATATTCATGGATTGTTGCCACAGATTTCTCTCAAACTTTCAACTAGAAGATCAATGAGTGTCGCTGACTATAAGATCATGTGACGATTAGATAGTCGGCTCATTAGACTGTTTTGTGTTACAAATTATAAAAAAACATGAATAAATAACCAACAAGAAATAAAGTCGCGTTAGATGGAGTTGACCCCGGGCAACTCAAACCGAGCAAAGGTATAGTAACGACTCTACGGAATGATTTAAACGTGCTGACATTAAAAATCTTTACAAAAATTATAAAAGCTGACATACCTGTTGACACGCTGATTAAGGAGCCAGAAGCCAGCGTATATGTCACAAAGCTTCAAATAATCCATTACACGTTTAGCTTGTCGGTGTAATTCATCTAGCAATGCAATAGACCTTATCCAAAGTTGAATCGGAAAGGCCACCACAAACAAGAGCAGAATCATTAGTCGAGAACCTTTGAAATTCAAAAACATTTAGAAGTTAACCTCTTTAGTTTATATTTTTTTTAAAAACCATTGACAAGTATCCGTTAATATAAGAAAATGACTGATCAAAAATAGATAAAAATCTATACTCAAAGGATAAATGTTATATGTTACTTTCCCATATGGTTTCACAATTTGCTGATTGTTCTTTTATAATAAAAAATTCCTGAAAACCAAAATTTTAATTTTCATGTTACCTTCCGCAATCTGGATAAACAGGACGGCTGATGAGAAAATGGTCAAGATGGTCCTGGTTTGCCATAATCCAACGACGTAAGTTGGCAACAATTGTTCGATTAACAATTCCCAGGGCGTCAAGTCAGCCGCGATCCCAAAGATTGTTCCAATTGCTGGAAAAAATAAGCTGACAACCATGGCGTACATGATGAAAATGCCAAACATATCAACACGGCCTTGGTCCATCCAAAAATGTTTTTCTTTTTGCTCATTTCCGGTAACTAACAAAATTTCATCTTATTAAAGTATCAACATTTTATGTTTTAATTCATTTGTAACCTGTAAATAATTGCACTCCCTAAGGACATGGCACACATCAGATGGGTTTTTGCACTTCCATGGATTTTTTCCATTTTTTAAAAATTTATGTGCGCAAAATTGCGATAATTATTTTTTAGTAAAAATGTCAAAAGGTCACTAATTTTTTTTTTTTTTGCTCTAACCCGCAGATATGATATACCAAAACTTCATTGTACAACTTCATTTAACCCGACTCCGATGCTGTTTTTAACAAAATTTAATTCCCATTAAGGTTGCCCTTTATTGTCATTTTTAGCCAAAAAATTGCAAATCTGACTTACTATTTAATACATAGAGCTCATAACGATATACGAAATTTCAGTTTCTATACATAATTTAAACCCGTAGGGGTCCCCCAGTAGTGCCGTTTTAAACAAAAAATATGCAAATGAATTTTTCAAATAATTTTTTATAGGTCATAAGCTAACACATTTCAAAAATTCAAGTTTCTGTGGTGAGGTTTAAAAAACCGGTGAGGTTTTACCGCAGGGTTACACAATTTTTAAAAAAAAAAAAAAAAAACTATGAGCTTGCTTTTCAGAGCTCAAATGCCGAATCTGTGTTAAATTTCAAGTCTCTGGGTAGTTTTAATAATTTTATTTATAAATCTATACAATAGAAACCAATCCTACTTTTAGCCACCATCCTTGACCGATTTTGTTCATTTTCGAAATTGATTCTTACATTGGCCCAATAAACTAGTGTGCAAAATTTCAAGTCGATCGGATGAGTTTGAAGAGAGCTATTGTGTATCCAGCAGAGGTGGGCAAGATACTATCTGAAGATACAAGATACAAGATAGTATCTTGTATCTTGTATCTCAGATACTCTAACCTGTATCTGTATCTTG
>JAQGBQ010000321.1:0-25543 GCA_034698485.1 Vertagopus arboreus | reverse complement strand
TCGGGCAAGCTGACATGAAGATAGTATTAGTTTTCCCGTACTGTCTTCATGTCAGCTTGCCCGAAAACGCCCAATTTGTCCCCGCTCGCCGCTATCATCGCTAATGTCAACGAAAGTGCCCGCGAATATTCAAATTTTTCACTACTGTGATTTGCCCAGTCCACCTCTGCTGACTTCACTTGATACAAATCTTGGTTTTGTTTTAATTCACATATTATCATCTGGTATCATCAGCATTAGAAAACTTAAGAACTTGTTATTTTCTAAAGCACTAAAAATTCAAAGACAGCTTCTCGTCAAAATAACAAAACAACTTAATTCAATAAAGATGGAGACATTTTAAATATTTTTGTAATATAAACTATAGAGGTATCTAATCAAAACAAAGTTACATAATAGATAATAACACTGTTCGATTTTATCTAAAAGTTGACAAATATATATCAGTATTAGAATCAAAAGAATTCACTCATAATTTCCCAACTTTTTTGTGAACTATTGACAAAATGTTGAAACACATACAATTAGTTGCGAAATAATTAACCCTACGAACAACTAGTAAAACATCCCAAGTCTGTAATACAAATCACCATCATTTCAAATGTTATCTGACTGTAAAAAGAAGACCAAAAAATGTCTCAAAAATATTATGATATGTACTGCTAATTTTTTTAAAACTTATATGGCATTTGTAAGGACAAAAATATTCCCGAATTTTTAGATTTTACGATTTTTTTTATTTATTTGCAATTAAATACATAGACACAACATTTAACACTTTATTTTACACAACATTTTAAATTACAGATCTACACTACTTTACACTAGTAATTACCCATTGAATCGTACTAAATCCCACTGTGATGGGAAATTCAGCTCTATAGTGTGATTTTCGACCCCTACATACTCCATTTCAACAATATAACGTACTAAATTTGTTATTTAATTACCACAAAGAAATAATAGAAGGTCGACGCTCCTTGGTAGGAACAATGTCAAAAACTTCCACCTGCCTTACTACCCTAACCTTGCTCTTAACCTCGATCCTATCTGGTTTTGGCTTATAGTATGCATGACGAAATTTATCCATTAAGAAAGTGATGATTGAGAATGAAATGCCCATAAAAAGTAAAATGAACACCCCAAAGACCCTTGAGGACATTTTCAACCCTTTGTCATCTTCTTGTGATGAATTATCCCCAAAAAAGTAATGGTACCGATACCAAACATCAAATAGTCCCGCCTCCCTGAAATTTTTTGTATAGTCGCCTAATTCTGTGTGAAAATGGTGTCTATAAACCCAAACGATATTTGCCTCCATTGTTTTTTGGTGTGCTAAAAAGCAGACAGTACGAGGATAGCTAATTCTCACATCTCGCAACCATGCTCCTACGGTACTCGATGGAATTTCTTTAGCAATCTTGTTCAATGCTAACTGCTTAATTTGGACCGCTCCAGTATCATAGTAAACCCCGTTCTCAAACAGGTCGCCAACTTCGTTCCGTTGAAATATACTTTTCAAATAGTTTACCATACTTGTCTGGTTCCTTTGAGCTCTAGCATGGTACAAATAGCCATCTTCTAGGAGTTCCCTTAGGCTAGGGTAAATGAAAGGCTTGTCTTGTACAACCAATTTCCCTGTAATAATACTATCATATATCGAAGCCAGGGTCAATGTTGATAGAGATAGGACTAAAAAGAACCGCTTCCGCCCTCTAGGATTTATATCTTCTTGTCTTAAGATTACTGAAATCGTTTCAAAAACAATTTTCGTGACCTGATTCATGTCCCGGGAATAACTGAATGCGAAGCCAGCAACCGCGTAACATGCAATGAGACATAGCCAGGTCCACATTCTGAAAGGTGAGATGAGAAAAGTTAGTCCTTCCGTATATGAGCTTACTTCGTTTGGAGGGTTGCAGTAAAACATTTTCAGATCCACAATGAAATTAGTGATGGTCGCATACGATCCATCATAGCCTCCGAAAACGACGCGGATGTCAAATTCCATGTAGCCATTTGCAAATGAGGTCCTCTCCATATTGTATTTCTCTTTTTTCACGGAATAAGGTGTGAAATTGAACCTCTGGCTTAGCAGTTGAATTCCTCTAGATGGACCCACACATTCACCCCGTGGGTTGTTCATCTTCAATTTATGTGCATTTTTACAGTCGACTTGTTTTTCAGGTAGATCTTTCAACATTCTGGCATCACTTATGCCATAAGGATATCCATGCCAGTGGCGATTCAAGTCGAAACTTACAAATGTCAGGACTTCGAGACTCGGGTTTGATTCAATTGGAAGGGCTGTTAGCTGTTTTTCTTTGTACGGTAGACAAAAATAGCAATAGATTCCAGACTCTTCAATTTCATGGGTAGTTTGACTAACCGTTTTGTAAACAAAGTGGAAGTTGTTTCGAAGCAAATTGCTTTTTATTTCAAAGCTATCCTCATAGTATAGTGGGTTTAAGGTTTTTGTGCCAACGAGATATAAGACAGAATTCCATTTCATGATTCTTGTAAGGGGTAAGTGCTGGAAACTTAGAAATTGATCGAGTTCTTTTTGGGTTGCTTCCACCAAGATTACGACGTGACATTTGACTTTTGATACGCCGAAATTAAAACTAGTTGGCAAAGCTATACAAGTGATTTTGATTGGATTGAAAACGCACGTTGTAGCTACTTGAATTTGATGATTTTTAGAATGATCGACTAAGATCACATTCGTCAAGTCTGGGTTTGAGAAATCGACAACGTGAATGTTGCATGAAGAGAAGGTTTGTAATTGTAGATCGAGTGAATTAACATTCGCAATAATGGTAAGGAACAACAACGTTAAAAATTGATGTGGAATTTTCATTTTAAAAATTTTTCTTAGAAAATACAAAATCGAGTTTAAAGCAATTGTTTTTAGGTTTTTAAAGATACAAATAGAGGTTATTGTGTGCTGATGAAGTGTGTGACAAACAGTAAATGCTAGGTGTCTAGGACGTTGATTAAAAAAAGTTGGATTTCATTGTAGGCCAACTGGAAAACATAATAATTGTAAAGTAGAGACAAGTGTTAGTTTAAACCTAAAAGATTTTTGGAGAGATTTAAAAGCAAATACATGTTATTTAAAAAATGTCACAACAATTAAAGTTCAACAACTGGTTTACAGCTCGACGAAATAAAGTTTTTAAAAATATTTAAACTGACATTCGCACTAAACATGTGTTTGTGTCAGAAAAAAAATTATATAGAAAAACACTACGATTTCTCAAATAAACATTGTTTTTTCTCTTTCTAGTCAGTGCCGTATCAATCTACAAAAATATCGACTTTTTTTAAAAGTTGGGACAAACTGGTTTTGGAATAAATCTATCTTGAAACCCTTCAAAGACTTTACCCTTGCCAAATAAAAATGAAGGGCTAAATTAAATTAATGACAACTGGTAATTGATTACGCACTATTCAGTTTAACAGAACACACTGTAATAAAAAAAATCTGGCTTAACTTTTAGTTACAATGGTCAAATTTTAAAGCCACAGATAATTAAAAACCTAACATATTCGATTCAACTGCTAAGATTCATAAAGTTGACCACAATAAAGAAAAAGCTTGTGATTTCGTAAACTCATTTTTCTAGATACGCCACTAATTCGGATTAAAGATTATTACAACACTATATGTGGGCTGTAATTAGTATGTATGTTTTTTGTAAAAAAAAACAACATAAAAAGCATATTTTTATAAGTTGTGCAACATTTTTTTTAATAACCGGGAGTTACGGTTAATTATTTCTTAAGGCGTTAGGTAGAATCAGTTATACAACTTCAAAATTTCAAGGAACTTTTTTTAAAAGTTTCAGTATTTCGAAATACTGGATTCCCAAAAGATAAGAACCATTCATAAACTTCAAGCTTAGATAAAAATATTTAATATAACTCTGAGTTCTGAAATGTAGAGTTAAACCGTGCTTTAAAAAAATACCAATATGAATAAAAAAACACACCTGTAATCATGCTACCGTAACCAGTAATTATTTGTTTGTATATACAAGAATAGTGCTTATCTTTCCTTTTACATAGTCACTGTAAAGGGGTGGGCAAAATACACGGAGTTAAAACTATTGTAAAATCGGCAAACTATAAAATACAAAATACATTTGGATAAATTGACAAAATACATTCCGATTGCAGTGAAAATACAAAATACAATTTTTGTATTTGACAGTGAATTTTGCCCACCCCTGTCGCTGTATTAAATTTTAAACTGTGAAAAGTGAAGCAAGGCAAAACTACTAACAAAGCCTTTAAAAAAGGCCTTTAATGTATAGCTATAATTACAGCTAATAAATACAGAGTGTAACACTTTTAAGTGCTTATCAAAGCAATTAATAATAAATAAAATTATCTAAACGTCATGAAAAAAATATAAACTCTTTTGAAATAAATTGCAAACAAATAATTAATTAATTAAACTTCAAAATAAACTTTATTTTGAACAAGTGCAAAGAGTAAAATGTTATGAAAGAATATAAACGGGATAACCTGCGAAACAGACATAGAGTGCGGGAGAGATTTTTTTCCCACCACAAAATTGAAACAAGTCAAAACGTGAAACAACGAAATAAAAATAATTTATTAATTTAATTTAAATCCACGGTAAGTCAGTTTACTAATTTTATTTTTCGTTATTAAATTACCATTTAAAAAGAGCAAAACATACATGTATTTAGAATATGCCAATATTAATCTTTTAATTGTACATTAGATAAAATTTGTATTACAAAAGTTGTATTATAAACAACAATATTGTGGTTTGTCGATAATCGAATTGAAAATAATATTTAATATTAAATTTTTCAAGCATAGACTGTTTTTAATGTTTAAATATTTAGTTAAGTAAAATTGTCAAAATACAAAAAAACCTTCAATGTACGTTTCTGCTATAAAGACGAAACGTTGCTATTTTGTATTTTTACAAAGTATTTTGACCACCCTATTTAAGCAATTTTAAGCAAAATAATTAATATTTGTTAATTTAAAACAGATGTTGACTCTGAATTTCAAGTAATTTCAAGATGAAAACACGAAGGTCGAAAGAAGATATGATGACCGCCCAAGATGATTCACATCTGATTGAACTTCATTTAGAGCCGAATCGTCGATTTCCATATGTCCTTTTGGAACCTATTGATTTATCAGTTTCAATGGTATGGACTTTAAATTATTAAAACACTTAGTCTAAACGTTTTATAAATTTTTCAACCATTTAACAAAGCATGCAAAAATGGATAATGAATAATGAGTTCTAAATATTTTTTTAGTTTTTTTTAAGTTTTAAATCATATTTTTAACAATCAACACATTATTTTACAGGATGATTCAAATTGATATGATTTAGCAAATTACGTTGTGATCAAAATATTTTATGTATTTAGAAGGTATATGTATACGTTGCATTAACTATTACATTCAAGCAAATCTTTTGTTTTGAAATTTAATGCTAGCTTAGTGGCTTAACTTTGAGCTCCGGTTCGATGGACCAAATAGAAATATTAAATCTCTGTTTTTATTTTTACAAAACCTAGTAAATTTAAATTTTTAACTATTGTTTATTTATTTACAGTCGGCCCCAGTGACCAACAAAGAAGGAGCAGCAGAAAAAGTGAAAAGAAAATACAAAAAGGGTCGTAAAAGCTTCAACCGAAGTAAAATCTACTCCAAAAACAAACCAGCCCAATCGACTTTAACACCGCGACGTGTGGGCTGCAATATCTGCGGAAGGAAGTTCAATTCGCAAACACATTTGAAATTTCATCAACGGATCCATGAAGGAGTTAATCCGTACACTTGTCCAATATGCGCAATGCGGCATAGGAATTTCTTCTTTTTGAAAGCACATTTAGCAAAGGAACACCCTGATAGTCCAGATGTTCAAGCTGATCCTGAGTTAATTGACGCTGATAAGAAACCACTTAGGAAAAAACGCTGTCCGCTCAAAAAGCCTATTAAAAGGATACCGCAAGAAGGTAAAAAAAATATGTCAAAGTTACTCAAACAACGAATTTTAAAAAGCTTGTCAACATTAATTTTAAGATACATTGGAAAACCCAATAACCTGGACTAAAAGAAATGAATAGTTTTTTGGTCCGTCGAACCAGAGTTTATTTTTTTTTAAAAAAAAAACACACTAAACTAAGTTTCAAAAACGAAATATTTTTTGAAATAGTTGTAAACTTTAAATTTAAATTAACAATTAATAACCTGCATAAAAAATTACACAAAACAAAGAATTAATAATTATTTTTGCTCCAATTTCAGAACTGCCATGTCCACAGCCAGAGTGTTCTTACAAGTTCACCCAGAAACATTCGTTAGAGAAGCACGTACTAAGAACCCACAATAACATCAACATTCCACATTTTAGTTGTGACGGATGCGGATCTAAATTCTTGCACCAATACTTACTAAACGCTCACTCAAATAACAAACAATGTCAAATAATAATTGCAAAAAACTCAGCCCAAAAGTTTAAATGTCCGATCCAAGAATGCAGAGTTAGATTCAAATTCGAAAGAAACTGCCGGCGTCATTTGCAAGTCTCTCACGGAATTGAAATTCAAATAATGCCAAAAAGTCGACCAAAGAAATACAAAAAGAATCCCAATGTCGAAGTCAGGCTTCTCAAATGCCCTATTTGTTTCAAAGGATTCCAAAGCGAAAAGCGTTTAGATAGTCACACAACATTATTCCATGCTGAACACACTTGTCCGATTTGTGGAAAAGTTTTTAAAAACAGACGATTTTTTTTGGACCACCAGCGTCGTGTTCATTCCAAGAAGCCCCGGAAAGAATATTTTAATTGTCATTTGTGCTTGAAGAAATTATCAATGAAAATTAAAACGAGGCATTTAAAGTCTTGTGTATTACAACATAAGCGATTGGAAGAAATTAAGAACAACCTTTACAACAAAAGTATAAAAAGATAACTTTTTTTATTTAAAAAAATGCAATTTTAAATGTGTATTTTATTTTCACAGATTCCTTGACAAAATCTGAACCAATTCCAAATATTGTTTTCCTTATGCCGGAATATAAACCGATGGAAATGTTAAAAGTTCCTAGGAATTGTCGACGTAAACAGAAATTCAATAACCTTAGAGGAGAACTTGACGAAACAATCAAAACGGATTTAAAGGACACTTCAACTTTCTTACCATTTACGGAGAACCCTAAAGACCAAAATGTATCTACTGATGATATAATTGTCCAAGAGTTATTTACATGTACTGATATATTTCAAATTAAATCTGATCCTGATCCTGTAGAAGAGAGTGAGTTTGAAATCTTGGGCTTGTAAATAAAATGTGATAATTTATGACATTATTTTCTTTGTAAGAGAATGAATGAATTGCTAAGAATATTTTTTTACTTCTTACACGAATAAACACGAATTAAATTAGGAGTTTTTTGTAGTTCTGTTGTGTCAAATTATCAATGTATTAATTAAAGTTGTAGATATTTAAAGAACAAAATAAAATTATTTTTCTCATAAATTCAAGTAACAGTCTATTTTTCAGTAGTCGAATGGTATTTCATACATCAAAACTAATACTGATATATTTTTTATTGTTAGAATGGGTGGTTAAAAAATCAAACTGCTAAATTTTGAGTAAGAAAAAATGAATAAAATCATGATGTTTTCGGTAACCCAGTTGATGTACATCAATCGCATATTAAAAATACCATATTTGGCATCGCTTTTAAATTCCGTGTCCAATTATATGTAATAATATATGTATCAAAATCTTAATCGGCGTTTTCTGTGAAACTTTAAGTGATAATTACTAAAAAAAAATCATATTAATAGCATCTATAACTGATTTTAGAAGAAGAAAAAGACAATTAAAATATTCAACACTTCCTCATGAAAAGTGTTGAAAGGCAACTTACCCCTTTGGCTGTAGCCTATAAAAAAGATCTGATCAACCGGTTTCTTTTGACAAACAGATGATGACTGTTTACAAACTAAATCTAGAATAACAACAAGTCAATAAAAATATTTTTTACAGCAACAACAGCAGATAAAAATAAAAGCAAAAATGGCGTTGAATATTATTAAAAAATTGTCAAGAAATTTCTCTATTATTAATCATTACGCTAATGTAAGGAGTCTTCATTCATCCAGGGTAACAATGGTGCAGTCAAAAATTAACGTAAAGGGCATTGAAATTAATTTCGACAAAGTTGGAAATGGCCCTTATCCTATAATTTGTTTACCTGGTGCCTTAGGTAATTTTTTAAAACTACTACTGAAGGTTTTTTAAATTAGGGTTCAAATAAATAAAAATGTAACTAATTTATTTTTAAACAAAAATACATTTTTTGTAGGTTTTATTGAATCCGATTTCGGTCCTATTTTGCCCAAGTTTTCAGCGGACAAATTCACAGTAATTACTTGGGATCCACCGGGTAAATTAATAATAATTTATAAGTTTAATTTAATGAACAATCTATAATAGTCAACAATAGTTATCATTGTTCTCTCAAAGGTTATGGGAAAAGTCGGCCACCCAAGAGGGATTTTTCTGGAGGGGCAAAATTCTTTCATCGGGATGCAGATTGGGCAAACGAGCTTATGAAAGTAATTCATCGGTCCAAATTAGCTTCAAGTTATTTAAAAAAAAAAACATAAAATTTACCGATTGCACTTGTAATGAGATTTAATGTGAATTAAGCAGTTTCAAAAATCACTTCCAGATGGGAATCTGTGATTTAGTGGGATTTAAAGGGTTTTAATGTTAAACCATAAAAGTTTAAAAAACCTCTGATATTAAGCTGTTCTAACTCTAATTAGATTTTATTCACAGATTTTGGCATTTTTTAACTCTTAATTATTCCATCTGCGGAATTTGAACTCGTGATCGGAATTTCAGCTCTAAATGGGGATTTGATTTTATCTGTTTATTTTCAGACACTTGGGTTTAAAAAATATTCGGTTTTGGGCTGGAGTGACGGAGGAACTACTGGAATGATGATGGCCTTCAAGTATCCCTCAGCAATAAATAAACTGGTCGTGTGGGGTGGCTGCGCCTACGTGGATGAAGCAGACATGAAATTATATAACCGTAACCCAATAATTTTTATATTAAAAAAATATTATTTGGAGTTTTGATCATTTTAGAGTTCATAATTCATATTTCCTGTCCATAATGGGAAATAATGTGGAAAAATGGGAAATGTTCATAGGTTATTTTTAATTCAAAAGAATTTTAAAACCTGTTATTGTTACAAAACAAATGAAGACATATATAGAAAAAAAATATGTAATTCAATCGACTTGTACTTTAAAACGATGTTTCCCATATTTGCCGATATTTCCCGATTTTTGCTAGAAACCAGCTTCATATGTACATAAGAAATTGATAAAACTGTTGAATTTACAACTGTTTCCTATAGATGTCGAAGACATTGACAAATGGTCCCCAAAAATGAAAGCCCCGATGATTGAAATGTATGGAGAAGAATGTTTCCGACAAACCTGGAAATCCTGGGTGCAGGTATTTCGAAATATTTATGATAAAGAGGGCGGGGATTTGTGCAAAAATGAGATCAAGGCAATCACTTGTCCAACATTTATTGTCCATGGGATGAAAGACGCCATGGTCCCTTATGAACATGCGGAATACATTCATCAAAATATTAAGAATTCCAAGTAATTAAAAAAAATTCAATTTATTTCGTAATTAAAGTGTTTGAAAGTAATATTTATTTTATTTTGAATAATTTCAGAATGCATATAATGGAAGAAGGGAAGCACAACCTTCATATTCGATATGTCGACGAGTTTATTCCACTGGTTGAAACATTTTTGCTTCAAAAATGAGCTTAAATATTATTGTGATTGAAATAAAAATAATCTGTGATTTGAGAATTATCTTAATCATAAACTGAATGAAATGCTCAGAAAATGTTTTTAAAGATTGGACTTATACATAGATAATTAATCAATATTTTATTCTGACATTTGTATAAACAGATTACGTAATTTCTTACTTCTTGTTTTAGTTTAAAAACTGTATTTTGATGCCTTAATTAAATAGAATTTAGATAATATTTGTATACAGATTGACTAAAATTATGACCTCGTATTACTACCTATACATCAATTATATTCAATATGTATCTCAGGAGCTTAAACTACTTTTAAAATAATAAAATTGTTCTATCAATTGATTGTATTATTTTTTCATTTTGTGCATAATCTGGATTTAGAGTTGGTGAAGAGGGCTGGTATTACTTGGAACAACACATATTACCATTGAAAAGATCTGAAAATTTACAAAGATTTTTTTATTTGGAATGTCAAGATAAAAAAAACGCAAAAAAGTTATCGTGCTTCGAAGTCTGAAAAAAGTGATTTTTCGAGTTTTTTTGGAATTTGTTCGCAGTCTTTGGTAATTATCTCAAAAATTAACCGGACGACGCGGACAAATATTTACATATTCGTAATTAGCATTAAATTACCAAGATTTTGGTGTATTGAAAGTTGAAATCGAAGAATTTTCGAAAAATATTCGAATTAGAGTAGTCTTTAGTAATTAGTAATTAGTAATAACTTTTTATATTCTGGGTTCTTTTTTGCAATTTCATGCATATTTTACTAATTTCAAAAATAGGTTATGAATCCATTAAGAGTACACTTGAGTTGACTTGAGTTGAGGCAAAATAAGAAAAATCGAAAAACCCCAGATCTTAAATCAAAGTATTTGAAACCCCTTTTTCCGCAGTTAATGCTTCAAAACGGGGAGTAGTGAACAAAAATGCATAGATTTGTGTTCAAAATTATGATTTGCCGCGTTGCGGAACTACATCATCTATGCTTAATATCAGATTGGCATAAAAAATTCATGAAAATTAATGGACTTTTTTTCTTAGAAAATTATCTTGAAATTAGAGAGTGCGAATATTTGCAAATTATAAATTCGAAAAATCGTAGAAATGTAGGAACTTTAATACAACGGCCCGTTTTTTTGGCAAAAAGTTACCGGGGCAGTACAATTAAATATTTATTTTGATCAAAAATTTACCATGTGCTTTTTTAGCATTTTTTTAGTGGTTTTGTAAAGTGTTTTTTCATATTATACGGCCGTTGTATTGTAGGCTTAGGATTTTTCTATTAAAAAAACTTGAAAATTCCCAAATTTTTGCACTCTCTAATTTCTAGATAATTTAATGCCAAAAAACGTGGCCCTAATGTCTTTTATATGCAAGATTTTGTTGAGCACTCTCCCAGAAGGTTGTAATTGCCTCCGCGCCAGTGTAAGCTTAAGCCTAAAATTTAATTAATTGGCAAATCCAATTTCTCCAAATGCATATCTGCCTGTAGGTTTCATTCGTCGGAAAAAAGAAGTTTTGCAAAAACTACACGTGTTTTTTTTTCAAATACATATTTAACCCTGTGAAATTAGTATTCCTCTTGGGTATGTTGTGATAATTAAACACAACAATAAATATTTATCAAGTTCATTAAATCTTTCGTTGTTTTTACCAAACAAAAAAATTCTGGAGCAAAAAACAAGATCATGATTAATAATTAAGCTGAGTAAATATTTGAGACAAAAACCAGTTTACATTGAATTTACATTTCAAGTAAATACTATTTTTTTTATAAAAACTAACCTTTACAAATACCTGATAATGTTAATTTAAATTATCGCAATTCAGATAGCTTGACTCTAACAAACATATTTATCTGGAGAGCCAGTTCTGCGATAATAAAATACTGTAGCATTTTACAATTATTACAATAACAAATATTATATTAACTATCTTAACTATCAAATGATTTCCCTTAAAGATGTCCGGCCAGTTTTATTGCTTTTTTTTATTTTCTTCCGATAACTGGTTTACTTTAAAAAACAGAGCATTTTAAAGTCCAGAGTATTATTTTCTTGTGTATTTAAAATCATCATTCTCTGACGTAGTTTAAATATTATCTTTGAACTACTATTTAAAAAAAAACAGAGAGCAAAAATCAACTATGCAACCAAAGTATAAAAACGAAATCACATCCAGAAAATCGAAACACTTGACTTTGTCTCAGTTGTAATAATTCATTATCATTCATGTGATTTTCAATAAAATCCTCAAATTAATCTAATTTGACAATCGGATATCAATTAAAATGCAGCATTCAACTATAATTTCGATACCCAAAATTCAAGAACGATTCCGAGCCACATGGCCAAAAGTTGTGGATTCGGTTTGCGACACACGTGACAATGAAGATATTGCTGTGTCCAAGTTAAAGCTTGAAAAAGTGTTGCAGTACAATGTCCCCCATGGCAAGGGATTTCGGTAAAAAAAATCCAAATAAATTTTGTATCTGTTAATTTTTCAACAAAAAAAATCAACTGGACTTTTTGTTAATTAATTAAACACGTTTTTTATTGTTTCGATTCTTAAGGGGATTGTCTACCGTACTCTCATATACTTACATGACGGATAAACTTTCGGAAGAAAACCTCGAACTGGCCTGCATTTTAGGATGGGCCATCGAAATAGTAAAAAAATTATTTAACTCAACTTATTCATTTTTAAGTTGTAACTTAAAACAACAAATCTGCAGTTGCAAGCGAGTTTCCTTATAGCGGATGACATTATGGACAGCTCAGAAACTCGAAGGGGTCGCCCGTGTTGGTATAAGCTCCAAAATGTCGGCATTTCTGCTGTAAACGATGCATTCATGCTAGAAAATACGGCTTACCTTCTTATAAGAAAGCATTTCAGGAAGGAAGTTTATTACGCGGATCTTTTGTCTATGATTCAGGACGTTGTCTTTAAAACAACTTTGGGACAAAATCTTGACACACAGACGAGCAATCAGTGCGATTTCAAAGAGTCCGTTTTTTTATTTAATTATTTCAAAAGAAATTTAAATTGTTTTTTTCAATATAAACTTTGTTTGGATCTTTGAAGATATACGATGGAGAGATACACCTCAATTTGTAAATACAAAACGAGTTACTATTCATTCTACCTTCCGGTTTTTGGTGCTATCATAATGGTAATTTTTTTTTAAACTGGGTATTTTATAAAATTATTGATAATTGCATTTTTATACCTAGTCTGGGAAATCATATGCTCCTCAGTGTCTTCAAGAAGTTCAAGATATCTTGCTAGATATTGGACTCTTTTTCCAAATTCAGGATGATTTCCTTGATGTTTTTGGAGACAGTAAAATAACAGGGAAAATTGGGACCGACATTGTTGAAGGGAAATGTTCTTGGCTTATTGTCACAGCTTTAAAAAAAGCTAGCCCTGGTGAACGAAAACTTTTGAGGGTGAGTCCTTTGTTAAAATTAATTTTAATAGCATTTAAATGTAATAATTCCATTGTGTATTTCTTCACAGAAATTGTTTAAGAAAGGAGAAAAGGAATCCGATCACCTGAAGGAAATTTATAATCGAATGAATCTGAAGGAAGAATTTGCAACCCTTGAGGACAAGATTGTTGGACAAATCCAAGACGCGATTGAATGTCTGGATAAATCAATCCTTCAGCAACCATTTCAGCATTTGCTTGGACTGATTTATAAACGAGATAAATAATTGGAAAACAAATTGGCAAATAATTGAGCTATAGATTTTAAATTGCAATTTGAAAAGACTTATTTCTTTGATTTTTATTGTCGTTTATATTAAATATTGATATTCTTAAAGACATATAAATCGGTCGATCATGTAAATCAACTACAAAATAGATTAGCCAACATTAGAATAACTTCAAATTCGAGCAATTTAATGTCGTGTTTTTGGAGCTCAAACACACAAAACTGGTCAAAATGAAAATTTTCAATGCACATTCAAAATTTAGATAAGACATTTGGGTACGATTCTCAGGAACTACATTTTCTAAATTGACCAGGACTGACCCAGAGATTTTTTGTAGTTGTGTTTCTAAACATTTCCAAGGGGGGTTCAGGGGCCATCTATTTTGTATCTTGATATCGTTCTCAACTACTACTAATGTCAGCAAAAGATTAGTCTAGCTCGGATTCAATTTATTACTAAGTATAATACTAAATCAATAAAATATGAATTCCTGCTTGATAACAATAACAAAACCGGTACAACAGAGTCTATAAAATAGCAAAATATTGCTCTGGGTTGAACAATTATTGAAACCAAAATAAACACGATAAAAATACAAATTCGCAATAACAAAAGCAACTTAAAACTAAAAGCCGAGCAGGTTTTTTTTACTTACAATTAACTGACTTTTATCATTTTAAAAAAATCATTTTTGAACGTGTGCACAAACTGGTCAGTGGTAATCGTTTAACTATGAGTTCTGACATGCACAAAAATAAATAAAACGTAGTAGCACGTTGAAAGGAGCTCGCCGTGTGAAACGAGAAACTAAATTATTAAATTCAACTGGAACCTTACACAGTGGGCATATGTGAAAACGGTTTTGGACACAGTTTCCCGTAAGAAAATGTCCTAAAGTGTCCACTATAACTAAAAACGCTATCTTCTAGAGGACATTGTCAGCTAAAAGTAGCAAAAATCCCGTTTGCTCCAAGTTGCTCCATTTTGAGAAAATGGAGTTGAAATGTTAGGTCTTTTATACTTGTGGTGAAGAATCCAAATTTTCGACATAAAATATGTTTCCTTATCACCCCTATCAAATGATAAACCGTTCGAAAGCTAGTAATTTCTTGAATCTGGGAAAATTACTCCCAATATTCTGTGACCTAGTGGTCATGAAATGTGAATCAAAACATCCTGACCCTATTAATCGCTTTTGACCTTTTAACTTTACAATTTTCATTCATAAAAAGATTAATTGCTATGCCTTTTGCTTGTTGTTGCTTGCTTGCCAAATTGCTTGGCAAAAAAGTAGTTTTTTGGAAAAAGTCTCCGTAAGACGCAACATTATCAAGGAGCGAAGCGACGTAACCAAGCAGTCAAGCAACTTTGCCCCTGATTATTAATTTAGCTCAGCTTTGTCGGGTATCTATTCCTAGTTATACGCTGTCATAGAAAACAACAAAATTTGAAATGTGTAACTGCAACATCTTTCATGCAAATCGGATCGTACTCAAGATTTGTGGACTCCGCTTGTATAATCTACTAGAGTTGTTTAGGAATCTTGGATCATGCTAATAAATCTCAAAGGGATTTGGGGGTTTGCTCATAGGGATTATAGGGCTTACTCTCCATCCACTGAGCTTAAAGTCCCGGCGGCCTTGTTGCCAGATTTTGCCGCCGACGACGCCGGGTTGGCATTAAAATGGGGTACTGTGAGAATACAATCTGGCAACAAACCGCCAGGACTTTGAGCTCAGTGGATGGAGAGTATAGGGCACGGTTTATATATAGCTTATATGGCTTTTAGCTCCGAGCTAACTACTCCTTCATTTCTTTCACAGTTTTATGAAATTAGTGTCTTGGGATTTGTCTTAAAAATTTACATCTAAACTAACAAAAAAATCGACGAGTTTCGATCAGTTGCGATGTAAAAGATGTATTAATGTTCCGTGTTATTTATAGACTAACGGCGAGAGGGACCAAGGGATTAGGAGGGTGAAGATCCTTTTTAGACCCAAGGGTGAATGGAGAACAATGGAATGTATAAGCTAGACCTTCTATACCGTAAGCTGGTAGCTTAGGAGCACTTTGCATACAGTTTAAATACAATCGGAGTAAAATACATTGAAACAATATTAAATATCCATCACATGGAAAAATGTAACATGTCATAATAATACATGCTGATGGTTATAATAATATGATATTCTAACAGTGCCTTTTCTGCTTCTGTTAACTTAAACTTAAAAGCAAACTTAAAATTAAGTTTTCAAAATCAGGACAATTATTTGTTTGATCTCAAGGCAGCAACGCATACAATTTTTTTACTTTGCCTTTTAACAAATTTGAAAAGAATTAAAAAAAATGAAAAATACTGGGTCATCAGTCATCGGGAGAGAATAATACTCATAATTACAATGCACACTCATAGACATAAAAGAGAGAATAATAATTAAGACCATGTCAAAAAATAAATGAATAAGTTTTTGACCAAACTTCAGCATGTTAAGAAAATTTAGCACGTACAATTAAACTTAACAAAAAATATTTAATTGAAAGTAGTTTGATCAAATAGTTTCATTGGCTTTAGCTTAAAACTGGGTTTTGTGAAATGGAAAACGAGCAATTTAAGAAACGTTTCAAACTAAGAACCTGAGAATCGTATGTTTCATTCGAAAATCCATTTCCAAAGTCGCAAGAAATAATAAACGTTTTAAAAACTGATGAATGAAGGTCTGCCCGCATCGGGGGCGCGGTAGGCTAGCATATATGGATTAGGAAAAATTCAGCCAAGCAATTTCTTTTTTTTTTTTTTAGATCCCAACATTGTGTGCTAATGTATAAACACACATTTGTTATTTCTAACAATGCACACTAAGCTTACTAGTTTTTAAGTTAAAACAAACTTTTTCAGGTTTAAATTAACAAAGCGAATTAATCTATAAATACACAGAATAAGCAGATATACCGGCAAAAAGAAAAGAACAATATATGTACATTTAATAATAGAATAGTATTTTCTGCTCAGGTCAGATATTCAAATGCAGCCACAGTTGTTGGAAACATAATTTTCAAAAAATATCCCAAAAACTGAGCAAGATTGTAGTAAATTATTTCAAAAATGAAAACAAACGATGAAAGCATCAAACAATTGGCTAAAACATAAAAAACAATATTGAGAGAATCCATGCCAAGAGGTTTTGGGACGGCATTTTCCATTTCTTCATTCGAAGATGGCTTAAATTCTTGCATAATTTTGTGCAAAATTCCATTTGCCTTTACGCCAAGAAATAGGTTGTTGAAATAGATTTGAAGTATGTCGTCCACATCCTCCCTCATAATCCAGCCCGTTTCACCAAGTAGAAATCCATCACGAGAGACTTTTTGGAGTGCAGTTTTTCTATTATTCACAAGTACGGTGTATTCTGTCAAAGTTACGTAGTCTGCTCGACTTCTTTCTGTTATGAAGCAGTTTCCCAAGTCCTCTATGAACTCATATCCTAAAAGAATTATCGTAGTAAATATTATGATATTATGTTTTAATCCAGTTAGGATATTGAATTTAAATTTACAAAAAAATCTTAAAATCATAATCCAAATTATGCTTTAGGAATATTTTGCAGCTGTGGCTGTGGTCATGAAAAAGAATTATTGGTCAGTGGAAAGAAACAAAAGTTATAGACATCACAAAACATAGCTACAAAATATTTATACTAATGGATTTAATTATCGATAACACTACTTATTGCATTGATCGTTTGAAAATATTCAAACTAATAAAAACGGAACTTGTACCATTCACTTTAAAAATACATCACATACAAACTGGTAAAACTATGTTTATCTGTACAAAATGTTTTTAAAAAAAGAACATAAAAAGGACAACTAAAACGATTTAAAACTCACCCTCAACGTCCGTTACTCCGTTTGAATCTTTCAATTTCATTTCCCAAAAACTGCTCAAATTCTGTTCCGTTTGATTACTTAGGCTAAAGAACTAGAAATAAAGATTCAGTGTTTAAACAAATGATTTTAACTATTTTAAGGCAACTTTAAAAAAATGTAAGACCTGATGAACGAGACTGGAGACGACGCTTTCCTTTGTGCTTTGCTGAAGATCCTGTTAACTCTCAATAGCTTCCTCAGTAGGTGGAAATGATAAATCAACAATCAATTTAGTGCTGAAGCTAACGCTAATAATGAATGAACCGAAAAACCAACATGTCAAAACACAAAGAAATGAATTTTGCATCGGAATCAAATACGTCGGGATCCCAAATCTGAAAAAGGGACAAAATCCGTAAATCCAGCTTAGCTACTGAGTTTTTTTAAGGGTATTTGTCACTAGTTTCCGTCCCAATTTTCTCTTATTACTGAAAAGAGCTGTAATCGTATGCTGATATGCTTTGGTGAAGCAGAGTATAAAAAAGCACGAAGCGGCGATACCCACCCATGTTAGTTTGCTAAAGGGATTTCGTATCAATTTCCACAATCGAAGAAATTCTGGCATATGACAGACAACAACGCCTTCGAATGGAATCAGAGCAGGAGTGTACTGAATGCCCTTCATTGTAAAAAGAAATAGAAAGACGGTTATCAATTTTATTTTGCAATAAATCTTTGAATTATTAATTCGACTCCGAGCTTTCTACACGCCAGTTTGAATTCCAGAGGTGGGAAAAATAATTTAAATAAAGGCACAAAATACCTCTCTTAAGATCATATATTTTGAAGGTATGAACTGTTTAAATACATTTTTCTAAATGAATGTTTTTAAGATTCTACAAAGCACAAAATGTCTTGCCCATCCCTGCTTGATCTTTTTCTTACAGAACGAAGGCGCTCAGGAGTAAATGCAATCTGTCCGATGCCAAAGTCTGTTTTTTTGTTGATAACTTGACCAATGACCCCTGACCAAGTTCCGTCTTTCCTTTACTTTCCCACTTTACTGTCAAGAGACTCGTAGAATCTCACACTTGTGTTGAACTCTTTTGCAAATATCTAAAAGTAATTGTCAAATACTTTGTATTTGATAGGTTTAAAATATTATTTAAACAAAATAAAAATAAGTCAAAATGTCATACTTTAATCAGTTCTGCATCTATTGCTCTGAATTTGGTCTCCGAGTCAACTTGAATCATTGGCAAAAGGTTCTTACTATGAATACAAAATGTTGCACTTCCACCCAATTTAAGGTGCGACCTTCGGATTTGTAGTCCAGTATTTGGGTTCCAAAATCTTAAATCGGTAGACCAAATGCTGTAGAGAAATGGAGTTCCCCCTGGAAGCCAATTTGGGGTCCATGTAACCATCTTTATTTAAATGGTTAATGTTTTAAATTGTGCTGTTCATTAAAGGACATGGCACGGATCAGATGGGTTTTTGTACTTAGACAGATTTTTACAAATTTTTGATATGTTGTATATATTGATATTATGATCATTTTTAGTATTGCGCCGACCCTCTAACTTGACTGTATTGACCTCCAGAAAGGTCAAAAGGTTCGCAAAAAAATTTATATTTTTTTCTCTAACCCGCACATTAGATACACCAAAAAATCGGAAATTTTTCGCTGATTTTGAAAAACCTATATACTTGACCTCTGTGACCTAAGGGTAAAGCGCTAGGTCAAGAAAATAACAAAAAGAAGTGTTTTTTAGTTCCTTTAGCTGGCGTAGATACCGCCACCAACACACAAAATAATTCATAACCAATTTTTATGTGCGTTTTTGCGGACCTTTTGACCCTTCTAGAGGTCAATAAAGGTCAAGTTACAGGGTCGGCGCAATACTAAAAAATGACCATAATACCAATATGTACAACTTATAAAAAATTTGGAAAAATCTGTCTAAGTACAAAACCCCATCTGATCCGTGCCATGTCCTTTAAGGCAAGTCAAAAAACTCAATATTCAAAAACCGAATTACCTGGAATATTGTTTTATCCTTTTGAGGCTTTTTATGAGTCAGTTTCCTAACAAGTGTAATGTGGGATTTCAGCTCTTTTTGTATTTCGACCACGGATTTGATCAAAGATATTTTGTGTTTTTCGTGCTCAAAGAGTCCTTCAAAAATCTCAGAAGGTTTTAAGCTGGAAACGGTTTCTGAAATATTCATTAAAAAACAGGTTTCACTACTGCCGTCTTTTGAAGTTTAACTTGGTGTATGTTTTCAACTTGCCCCTGTTTAAAACATAAATGTTTTCTATATTCTATTGTTGTTTTACTAACCCTTCTCAATGAAAACGAAGGTTCTTTTCCGTTTCTGCAAAAGTCCGTGGAAATCAAGAAATTTGAAAAGATTGTGAGAATTTTTAGTTCCACAAGTGTTGAGACTGAAGCATGCGATGAGGACATTGGTACATTGAGAATTAGATTTCACTGCAAGCCTCTCTCTGATGTCAAAGTCCTCCATTATGTCATCTTCCAAATTCAAGGTCAGGTAAGGATCTTTGATCTCCAACATCAAAGAGATCATCCGGTGCTGAAAGTACTCATCGCTAATCACCACAAGATTACATTTTGGAACTTTATGCTTTAGAATTTCTAGGATCAATGAGGACAAAGATGCATAGGTAGCTAAAATTCAAAAATCAAAAATCTCCAGCATTGAGTATGGGAAATAAAATGACGATGAAAAATACTGAGAAGAATCCTTTCCTGATATTCATGTTTGTTAGACAGATTAAGATCTATTTATTGGGAAATTACAAACATGTTTCATTTAATTTTTGAATCTGGAGTATTTATAGTAAATTTATTGTTATTTTTATGTGCTTCTTTGTGATTCTTGTTTTTTAAAAATCTACCCCAAGCGAAGAAGGTTTGAAATTGATTGAATTTCTTTACAGTATCAATAAAAAAAGTAAGAACATGTAAATTCGAATTTATTCGATCCTCGAACGGAATCATTTACCCATAGAAGCCACATTTGTAAAAATCTAATTGAATTTTCAAGCAATATTGTAGAGAATAAGGGAATGTAATTGAGCAAAAAACGTGCACGTGTTGTTAATCTGCCTGTACAGTTGAATAGCAAATCAGATTTTTTTCCAAGCTGAACTTATTCATGAATTTGCATTATAAGAGTCTAAATAAATGGATTCTCAACATGCTAACAACCGCTTGACCGAGCTGAAAATTTGTATTTGTATGTAAATATAAAAGATGCTAACAAGCTGCAGGTATTTTTAACGATGAGTAAAAACAAAAATATTATTGCGGTTAAGCAAAAACTAGTTATAGCACGCCAAAACGCTAGAAAAGAAATGAACAACGCTTTTATATATGAATAGGCTACTAAATCTAAAGTTATGGTATTCAACTAATTTTTCCTTTCAATTTATACACACTCGATCCAATTATCGATTTCACGATTGGAAATATATCGAGCTTGGAAAACTTTGACAAGAAGGTTATTATATTTCGGTTGTTCATGACTTTCTTAATCCTGTCTGGTTACTAGAATGAAATCTATTTTAATCAGCAGTTTTATATGAACACTTCATTATGTATCATTTCATTTCTCTAAATAAACTACAATGACAATATTGATGTTGACTTTCTTCTTTAACCAATCTTAAGTCACAACTATTGACTGTTCACAAATGAAATCAAAACTTGGTTCTACTTTTGGCAGATTCAAAATTTGAATTATCATTACTGGTCAGTACATAGAATTAAATTATATAAATATAAGGACGATGTTACTAAGCACATAAATAACAGTAAAAAGTAAAAAATAATATTCGGTATTATTAACCATATAGAAATATTTATACCTCTATTTATTTAATTCTTTGAATAACACAAAACAGTAAAATTCAATACTCCATTTTCATGAGAAGACACGAAAGACATACAAATTAATAAATCGTAATAACTTCGGAGCAAAATACGAACCATCTACTGAATAAATAAAACTTTATTCAATCAAAAACGACCGAACTCCAAAGGTCCAATTCATCGATTTTTTATTCTCTATAAATAAAGCAATGCTAAAGCATCACTTGATTAAGATTAATAAATCCAGTTTAATTTACACAGCTAAATAGTCTTCAAGGACATGGTTAAATGATTTACGAAATTCAACAAAAATGTGCCTTGATTAAGATTTTCATCGATATTATTTCAACTAGCAAGCCCGTGCCACTTCGTGGCCACGTATTGGCTGTCGGTTTCATTTTATTCGATTGGAGATTTATTACTATTAAAATTAAATTAAATATAAAATAAACACGATTTAATGAAGCTAATAATATCCTAACTAAAAATTCGCGTTTAAATTCAACCACCATTGACTTGATCGGAATACACGTGATGAGATTGAGAAATGTGGAGATGCAACCACATGCGCCATCTCGAACTTACAACTGGGACTAAATATTTGCGGGGTTAACGGGGTGATGTTTAGTGCGGGGTGAAAGGCGGACATTTAGTACGGGGTCCATCATAAATTTTAGTACGGGGTTAATCACAGAAAATAAGTTGCACAGACGCTTCAGCTTTATCTATTAGATTTACCCAGGGCAAGGGACGGCGACCCCCCTCTGAATGTTGCCTTACAGGCTTTTTTTTGAAAGCACGGACGGTACATTTGTCATGAGCCACTGCAAGCTCAGGTAAGACTTCCTAGTTCTGGAAGATCTCACGGTACACAACATTTCTTGTGTATACCTTGTTGGATCCTTTCACCAACTTTCCCTGTTGTTCAGCTTCTACTATTTGCATTTTCACATCTTCTATTTTCTTTACTTTCAAAATGGCTACATATAGTTGCCTATGGCTGAAAATTGGGTTAGGAAGGTATATACCAACCTTATCAAGAGTTTGTCTTTGTGACTTGTTGATCGTCATAGCAAAAGCCAGCTTAACAGGAGACTGTCGTCACTTAAGTACAAAAGGTAAAGACACATCTGTAGGCGCCAGGTCAATTCTGGGGATCAAAACATCTTGACCTTTAGCAGATCCAGTTAATACCTTAGCGATAATCACATGAGCTTTGAGCTCTTTGACAATTAGCCTAGTTCCATTGCATAAACCCCTTTTAGAATGAAGGTTTCTCAAAAGCATTATTATGGCTCCAATCTTGAGCTCGAATTCATGTGGTGGCATTCCAGACGGACTACGACTATTCAAAAACTCTATGGAATAATTCTCACTTTCATCATCGTTGTCTGCATCAATTGAATCAACGCTAAAGTACAATTTGGACTAGCCTTCAAAAATATCCAAAACCTCAAGATTAATTTCATCCACATCATCATTGAGAGGAGTCAAAATTGTTTTTTTTTAAATTCTGGGACTGAATCTACAGTCAAGTTTTCTCCATAAATATCCTTTAGCAGTGACTCTGAAGCTAACATTTCTTTTTCGATTTCAATCATATCTCGGTGTAATCCGTCAGTGGCCGGGTGTTCACTATTTTCCATCAACATAAGAAAATTGGTGAGCTTTTGACAAACCGATTGGACGTTGTGTTCAAGGCTGACAAGTACAGGAAGACATTGGCGAAAGTCTCCACCCAGCAACATGACCTTACCTCCAAAAGGCAGATCATTTTGCATGATTTCCTTGAACAGCTGGTCCACAGCATTCAAAGCATGTCTGGGAGCCATAGTAGACTCATTCCAAATCAAAAGCTTAGCTTTTCCTATCACATCAGCTTCATGAGATGTTAACGTCATGCTAGACACAGAGTTCTTTACCAAAAAACGGGAAGTTTATACTGCGAATGGTATATTCGACGACCTTTCTATTAATTTGCAGCAATTCCTGTGTATGCAACTGGTAACGCAACACTGGTGGAACGTCGAACGACACTCAGTAATGTTTCGTATAAATACGTTTTGACATATCCACCTGGCCCATCAAGATAAAAGCATTTTGATGAAGGCTTGTCTTTAATGGCTTTCATATTCCTATCAAAAGCAATCTTCTGCTTTCGATTTAGACTTTGGCAATTTTTTTGACAATCTATTTTTCAGCTTGTAAATTAAAAGAAGAATTAGGATCTGCCGGCATTATATTAGGAGGAATGGGAAGATCAAAATCTGCCAAAGATTTCCCATTCAATATTAAAATGCTCTGAATGTCGCGAAGAGCTTGATGCTGACAAAGAGGACAAGCAACTGCTTTATCACATCGATCACAATGTCTGAAATCTTCCATAATTCCCTTCTTTTGTTTAATCCACAGCTCAAGTGGGTACGAAGGAGCATTGAATGCACAAATAGTAGAAAACATGTCTCTCATTTGTGATGGCATTTGTGAAAATTTAGCTTCTTCCAAGGAAGAATCCCACAATTGGTCGCTTTGCAAAAGTCCCATTGCATCAGCAGCTTCTTTATATGTATCATATAACCTGCCATCAACAGTTGTAAGACCTTCATATGACACAGCTCCTTTTATGTGCAAAAGGAGAAGCCGCATGAAATAGCGTTTTCCATCATTTGTACTAACAGTGTACATTCTTTCGATCGTCTTATTTGAACTCCTTTGTCGTGGTTTCCATTTACCACTGGTAAGAGTGTAGTGTTAAGGTATTTCATTGTAGACATACTCTGTTGACTTTGTACCATCTACAGTTTGGTTGGCTTCTTTATTTGGCTCATCATTACGTCTAAACCAAAGTAAACTTAAAGTAGAGTCTAAGCGTATAATTGTATCGTTTGGTCGTGCATTTTATAACCATTAATACCCCACATAGCTTCTGAAGCACTTACGTATCTTGAATCCATGAAGGTCTTAATTTCATTATGATCCAATTCAATTCGATTTTCCTCAATTTCCACGTTTGCACAATCATGACCTTTGTAAACATATTGTAAAAGGCACGCTTTTAACTCCAGCACAAGCTTCTACATTAATGTGGCAATTGTACTTTCAGCTAAGAAATAGATTGTAAGTGTTGTCAATTGTTTGGTTTCTGACTTCCATCACATTTCCATCATTTCTACGCTTATAAAGCGAGTATTCATTTATTGCTGTGCAGGTCTCTTCCTGAAACTCTTTTGTAAAGTATTTTGACCCATTCGTCATGCAAAGAGAGTTTGTATAAAGTTCTCCACATGGTCCATAAATCATGCTTCGTGGTTGGATCTTTCGTCGGGGGTTTCAGTTGCTCTAGTAGCATAAACATTCGATCTTTCACCCTAACTTTGAACTCTTTGTTCTCCAGACTCATTTGCAAAAGCGTTGGAATGAGCTATTGATATTTGAGACAACCTATGATCTCTTTGTTCTTCAGACTCATTTGCTCAAGCAGCAGCATTAGCACTTGATATTTGAACTACTCTATTAGCTCTTTGTTCTTCTGCTTTTTCTCGTCTTTTTTTAGCATTTGCTTTCCGCTGGTTTTGAAAATTTAATCCTCCCCGACGTTTTGGCGGCATTATGTTCATTATAAGGACTTAATCGACACCACTTATAAGCCCCTCCTTGCCCACTTATCTTGCCCACTTATAAGGTCTTTCTCCACCACTTATAGGCCCTTTTGGTTAGTTGTTAGTTAAAAACAAAGCAGGTTTAATTATAGGCAAGAACAGAGTTTTTTGGAAGTAAACATGCGGGGTTAAATATAAATAAACACGCAAGGTTAATTGGAACTCAACACGCGGGGTTAATTGAAACTAAACACGCGGGGTTAACTGGAAATAAGCACACGAAATGGGAACATTACAGTCGGTTATATGCATATAAGCGCATGCAATTTAATAGAAATCATCAGAAACAAACAGGGAGGCTAAAAATAAATAGGTATGGAATATATTAATAAAGTTATTTATAGTAATCCAATGCCTTGAAAAGATTTAAAAATAGATAAAGTTTAAAATTACAAACTTTGAAATGAATGAAAAGACCTGATACCGTTGTAAACAATTTACTATTTACTGCTTCAATCACTTTGGTTAAATTTTTAAATCAAAAACTGAATTTGAAGTAAATTTAAATATTAAA